>VWYH01005256.1:11584-304005 GCA_013399365.1 Pampusana beccarii | reverse complement strand
AAAAGAAAAAAAAAAAAGAAAAAAAGCTACACAGCTTTCTTACTTTTAAATTTCTTAATAGTCTATGGTTTCCATGCAGTTATTTACTTGTGGCAGCTATAACAAAAAATCTGCAAGTTTAGTTATTCTCACAATTTGAAAGCAGATATTAAATATTTGAAAATGTTAATCATCATGTGGCAGAATTAATTAAAAAACAATCGCTTGAAAATCAGTCATTAGCACAGTTAGAGATGAAACAGAGGGAGGTCAATATTCTAACAAAATGGTCATTAGCATCAGTTTAATAGTTGAATTTGACTAGATTTGTGCTAGCCTCCAAAACAATAGGTTACCCAGCAACAAATAATAAAAATAAGGTAATAAAAACATATTAATGCTATCTGGCAACAAACACTAATTCAAAGAACTAGACAAATTATTTTGGACCACAGAACCGATGGTCAGAATAATGTTTTCTGTTCATGAAATCTTTCACTGAGACATGAAACCCTTTTTCAAACAGTAATTATGCTTCAGAGAATTCCTGGAAAGTTTATACGGCAAATTCTAAAAGCAGTCTGTATGCTAGCCATGTCAGAGGCAAGTATATAAAATATTGCAGATAAAAAGCTAATTCGGGCACTCATTCTGGATGTGCTTCTTTACAGATGTGAGATTAGACCTCTGAAGTAACTAATGAACATTTACTCTTGTGACTTCATGGAGAATCTCATGATAATTTGTTACTTTCTTCTCAGAACTTCAGGCCACTAGCAACAACGGATTATATAAGAATTAATGCTTTCTTTAAGGGAAATGTCCAGTTTCCAGAGCTCTAGAAAAACCTGTGGGCACCATGTCCGAGATTCATAACTTGGAATGAAATGTGCAAGACTTTAAAATCAATCATAATAATGTAATGGTTTGTGATTTTTGAGGTTTCTGGCTTGTAGTTCCAGAATGTCTTGGAATGGCAATATTGGCTGAACTTTTGGCTGTGCTTCTCATTAGATAAAATAAGAGTCTATAAGTAAATTATGAGAGGCGGAAGAGCTGAAATTCTTATTATCTACTGGTTCTGTGCATCAACTTCAAATTATATTTAGAATCCAAACCAAAAAACAGCCCCACCATGCCGTATTTCATTAAACGGTATAGTTAAAATGTCAATTTAGAAGTCATATTATGAAATTGAGTTTTTACACTTCAGATTTTTAATCTGTTCCAGCCTGTAGAAAACTATTATTACTGTTCGATGTTCTGAGAAATGTCCACACGTCACACTGTTTTATATTGACCCATTTTGACCAGTGAGTAAAAGCGGTTAATGAGCAGACAACCAAATCCATCAAAATTATGTTTAAAAAGAATCCTAAACAATTATATGCTTTAGCCCCATTTGTGCTGTCGGTGTGTGCTCAAAAGCAGATTGAGAGGCTGCACCTGAAATGTGTTTCAATCCAGTTGATAGGAACAGCAATTATCAATGGCACAGAAGTGTTCCATCACCTACAATGTAATGTCAGAATGATGTGAAATGTGCTTTGAGGAGTAAGGGGATTTCCAAACTTTATATAGAGCACTTCATCAGAAATGAGCTGATATATGTATGCTGGGCAGCTACACTGGAAAACTATTCAAAGTCTTTCCATTCATTGTCTTTTATATGATCATACCTGGAACTGTGTTTTAAAGCACTGATTCTTTAACTTGCACTATATTACACTATCTTGGATAGCTATTTTATTTAAAAGATAATCTGGGATACCAGTCCATGAAACTTTGCTCCTCCTACTGACACACACATCATTAGCAATACAAAGCCTTGCAAACCAACCTTCCTAGAATCAGAAGGCAGACACTGTCAGAAGTTTTTAAACTAACTAGTTTAGAACTAATTTTTGTGCTTTCTACTTTTGGGCTTGCCAAGTTGACGTCAAATTTTTCAGGATTTTTTTCCCTACAGTTATTTTATCTGAAATATATTTGAAAATACAACAAAAACTGAAGCTATCATCTAACCTCTTTATCACCAGTATTCCCAGTTTCTACCCATGTATTCCCTTAGTAGAATATAAAATATTGTCTGAGTCCTAATAAAATTACGAAACAATCACACACCACCGTGCAATACAGCCTAATCTGCGGAACCTTCTAAATCAGTACTTTTCAGCCTGTGATATGCAAATACTTCACTCTCCCTGAACTACTTTTGAAGAATCTGTACAGGAAAGCAACCCTATTATCAGTGCAGTTAAATTCACTATGCAGAGCTCCACCTCTCCACTGAAACTAACCACCAACCAAACAAAACCCTATACTCTCTAGTGTCTGCAAAATGGTTGGGAATGAAATTTACTGTGCCAGCTTCGATTTGGATCTAAAATGAAAACTAATGCATGGTTTTGCATGGCTTTGCACTCTTCACCTTCATCTGGAGACTGTAAATTTTATCTATTAAGACAAATATCTTTGAAACAAATTATTTGAAGGTCTTATAAGCAGATTTCCTATTTCAGAAGAGAGTATCTTTGGTTGCCCTAAGCCAAACCTCAGTCAAGGAAGCAGATTTCATTATCTCATTCACACACAGCACATACGTAACGTTTGCAGGATTTGGCCAGCCCTCTGCAAGAAAGATGTTGCTACTCTTAATGAGCACATAAGACTTTTCAATATACCTTGGAGTAAGCAAACCATAAATTATTGTTGAGCTCAGTGAAGCTCAGTATCAAATACTTCTCTTTTTAATGATAAAACAATAATGAAATACAGTGCAAACAACTGAAGAATGACTGCAAATGTTTCAATTAGTTCTGCTTAGATAAAGTAACACTCATACTCTTCTGAGCCACCAGTCCCCAGAGAATAGTTCTGATAGATACAAGTTGCAGTACTCTTTCAAAATATTTGCTAAAAAAACCCTAGTGTTTCAGTTCTGCAAACTCAAAACACCTGTCTATATAGTCAAAGCAAATTCATTACAAACTAAAATCTGTTGCAAGGCAACATGAGATTAAAATGCTGATTCAGAAAACTGTCTTTAGTTTTAGGAAGTGAATCAGGACAGGCTTCTGAGACACAGAACAAAGAGTATACTTTAAACATGGGTATTAGGAAGGTATTTGTTACTACATAACTGTTATCTTCTTTCAAGAGGTGTAAAATATTAACTTCCCACTGCTGTTACAACTAATTTAAACCCTGACAATGATCCAAAGGATGTGTAAACTCTCTAGCCCTCTACTGAGGAAAAGGAATGGAAATAACGGCACAGTCATGGTAAAAGAGCACAATCCCACATGTGCGATTTGCCAGGACAACATGGTAATGCACGCCCTGCATGCTCTACAGCAGACCTGAGAGTTCTGCAACAGAGCTGGTGTTATTTTATCTTGTGCAAATACTGCAATGTCAACAAAATCTTGACAGGAAAAGGCTCAGTTCTGTGATGCCTCAAACACCTTAATTCTATCAGAGTCTGCTTTGGCATGAGTTTGATAGGCCATTAACATCGTAACAGTGGGCAGCTCTAGGATTGGAATAATATACTAATGAGTCATTCCCTTTGCTGTGAAACAGAGTAAATATTTACTTTCTTGTGTCATTTACCAGACTTAAACTCTGGTTTTTCATTATGTCTAGCACAATGACACCTTGATGTCTTGTAACCCAAATGATAAACAGCCTAATGCGATCCCTATTGAAGGGCACGTATTCATTATATTATTTTTTTCACTGGTTACACAGGAGAGTTTTTTTCAAAGTGAATATGTGAGTAGCTGTGCACAGCTGAAACAGCAATTCTTCCAAAACCCAGTGACGCATGTTTGTTCTTTCCATCCCTTGGAAACCTGAAGTAGGATATTTTTTCTAATGACAGATGAACCACAGCTTCCAGACATCAAGTTTCCTTAAGATGTCAGCTTAGGTACCCAACATCATTAGTCATTTTTTTAAATGTTAGTCCTTTTCACTGTGGCACTGGATGTAGATGAGTCCACCCAGGAAGAAATCTGATTCCCCGTTTAAATTAAATACAGTGTGTTTCTGCAGTAATGACATTGAATAGCAGAGTGACCTTCCTAAGTGTAAAAAGTGCTTATCCATTTAGTAAAATGTAATGCTTTGACCTTCTTCCCCCTCAAGAATCCTCATTGCTTATAAGCCAACCAAGAGACATTTTTATCATCTAGCATATAAAGAAAAGGATTTTAAGAAAACTGTTACAGTTTTGATAGGGTTGTATATTACAACCTCTAAAGGAGAGAGAATGCCATGTGTGCTGAAAAACACAGAGTTAACTACTTCACAGAGTTTATAGAGGTAACACTACAAACTGGACTGCATGACGTTACTTGCCAAAACAGAAATCAGATTTTGTGATGAGACACATGCATCATAAGGATTGGAATCTTTCCAAATGAAATAATCAGCATACCCGATTCAAGTGCCGCAGTCACTGTTACTGCTTTCTCTTTTTCATGTTTAAAATCATTGAAATGTTATGGTGGGGTTTTTTTGTGGAAAGAAGGCAGTTCTATCTCAAGTACTACTTCAACAAAAAATACCATACCACTGCATTATGACAGATGTAAGCTACTGTTTAAAATAATTCAATTTAGAAATTCATACCAAAATAAAGGCATTAAAAACAGGAAATAGAAAAGGTATGTTTATAAAATACCACTTTCCTTTTATTGCTTCTAATTTATTCCTAATTCTGATTTTTTTTTTTTTTCCAAAGTGCAAAAAAACACTAGTGTAATTCTAGCCTTTATTTCTTTTGGGGATAGATATCAAGACTGATTCATTCTTACTACTTTTCAAAATGTAACTAATCTGGCTAAGGATCTAATATTCTTACTGAAATGTTTATATACATATAAGTCTTCACATAAGCATAACTACCACTGTAAAGGTTCCTTGTACTGTTAAAGTGGTAATTCCCTTATACATCTATGAATGTGCACATCTCTAAATCTAGATGAGGATTGCTTATACTGAAGTACTATATCAGCCAAGTTAAACTACTTGACTGTATGAATTAGGACCATTGTTTCCTCCAATTTCATGGTATCAAACTAAATGGTTACGAGAGTGGGAGAATGAATTCCTATGTAACTTCTCAGTGACTGTTCTGAGCACTACCCCTCCACCTCTCCAGATTATTTTTGCATGTGTGGTACTGCAATGAATACACCTTCCTGATACTGGGCTGCTTTTCATTTCAGACTTTAAGCACCAGTGTTATTGTACTAAATTCGATTTATAGAGCTATGGACATAAGTATTGCCAGGGCTAAGCTGCCAAGCTAACAACCAACATGTGATAGAATTTAGTTACACTGCATGGTGCAGATCTGGGAGCCAATGCAATATGAGGACCTGCACAGAATGGAAAACTGAATTTAGTATTTTGCAGCTACAGGAAAGATCTGCTGAGGAAACAGCTTTTTCTCAGCTAACTGTCCAATAATAATTTTTAGACCTATATTTATCGCAAATTACAATTAGCGTGTTGGAGTCTTTTAATGTTGTTCACACACAGTAGTAGTGAAGTACTATTATAAATGTACAAAAAATATCCCAAACATTTTGCTAAAGATTTTCTGTTGTTTAAAAAAGTTATTACAGATGTGCAAACTGAATCTTTTGCCAGCTCTACTTTCTGTGTGTCCATGGTTCAAAATACAGCTAGAACTCATGCTGTGCCCCTGAAGTGAGAAACAGCAAGAGCTCTTTGGGGGGTATTATTTTAGAAACTTGGAGGAGTCATAAACCCCCCATGCAGCACTTAGTGGTGTTCCTCAGCAGCATCTACCAGTCCCCTGTTGATGTGAAGACATGGATGGATGCAACAGTGAAGAAAGGGATACAGTGGGAATGTATTACAATTCTGCCCTCCAAAACCGACTACAGAATCTTTCTGGCTTTGTTTCTTACCCTAAAGGATGTATTCTCCCAACGTGCCAAAGAGCAAACTCAAAACCATGTACCCTCAGGCTATCAGCTCTACACCTGAGCGCCACCTTCTTTTGACTTAATCAAAACCAGAAGCCTCTTGGCAGCCTGCTTCGCCCTTTAAATAGCACGGTCTCTTTGTCTCCGTAATCTGTTTCACAGTCTGGAGGGGAGGTGCTGACAGTCTGAACAAGTTACAGGTTGCCCTGTCTGCTGGATGCAGCAGGGAGCTGCTTCCATGCACTTAGCTGTGCTATTCTGGAGATACGACCACACTAAAAGTTACTCGGAATGAACGCAGGAAGATATTTCTTTGTCACCTAAAGCCATTTAAAGCTTGGTGGGTACAAATCTCCTCGCAGTCGCTGGATTCTAAACCATTCCTTCACTGTTGCTTACATCTTCAAAACAAAGCCGGATGATCCACCCTCCAAACCTGTCTTGTTAGTTGTGAGCACATTTTTCTGATAAGGTAAGCTACAGAACAAAGGGAAACACACTGCTTCAGCCCTCCCTCCCCCATTTAATTATCAGTGACTAGAGACACAATTAATTTCGGAATTACGACTGTCTGCTTTCATAAAAGCATATCCTTCCTTGTCTGGCTACGCTTTNTTTTTTTTTTTTTTTTTGGTTCAAGCAATGTTAGCAATTATCTCCTGGGTCGCCTCGCAGTTGTCAATAGGCTGTCTGTGTGCAGTGTTGGTTCCGCAGTGTTTATAACAACAGGTTGTTTGTGGCACATTGTGGCACAGCCTGGAAGCTGACTGAGGGAAGAAAAAAAAAGACCCAACATCAAAATACTTCAGCAGAGCTGCAGAGGCTGATATTACGGAGTAATTACAGATGTCATACAACCTGATAACATCTTTGAAACATAGGGTCTCCTAATGAGCATGGTAAAACTTAAATCAATTGTTTCAAGTCTCAAATGTGGCATAATTATAAAAAACACCACCTCTGAGCTAATTAAATCTCTGACTAAAGGGCATGTATTTCACAAGCTTTTTTTTTTTTAAAAAAAAAGCTTTAGAAAATGTCATCACTACCCAGTCTGCATGATCCTATGGGAAGGCATACAGAGCACATGGTGACACAGACATGGATAAAGCTGAGTGTGTCAGCAACACAGGGATTTCCTATCGCTAAAATGTGCTGTGTTGATAACTCCGGAGATTAGAGTTCTTTACACAAAATCTCTGCTCAGACTGGAAGGAACCACACCTAAGGCAGGTGGTGATAAGATAATTTTGTCTTCATATGGTTGACTTCGGTCCTTGATCTGCCCTTGAAGGTGTCCCCAAGGCTGACTGTCACAGTAGCCTGGCCCCCAGAATAAGATCCAAAAATGAAGACTGGAACTGGAATAATAATAATTTATTCAACTAAACTGGGGGTGTGTTGTAAATTGGTAATGTGAAATAGAGCAGGATGCTATCAATGAAAACATACTAACACACTACCACTGACCAGCCAGTCCCTTTCTATCTTGTTTTAATTTCAGAAATGCCACTACTATATCCTAATTGTGCCTCTCTGAATTACACCTTCAGTGATGGTCTTTTACCTTTGAATCCGGACAGAGGAAGGAAGATTTTCAGAAGAGAGACAAATATGGGATGCTGGGAACTGAAAATTCCTTTTCTCATAGAAAACGAGTACTTGGCTGGCCTAGGAATCCCATGAATTTCTCGGTTGCGGTTCCTGTTAGCCAGCACAGGATCTCTTAGCAGACTACAATGTCAGAATACCATTCCTCAGTTTCCGTTTGTGATACAGTGATTAAGTGTAGTTCGCTTGCTTGTAATACAAAGTTTCTAGAAATACTGGCTTTTTCATTGTTGCTCATGGTTTGATAATCTAACTTTGCATCTTTTGTGTTTCTTCATATTTGAATTTCTAGAAAGCCATCTAATGAGCTACTCCACTATTTATAACTCAATTTTAAACTGATGAGTTTCTCTTTCTCTTAGATGCTTATGTGCTAGAGAACAACCCAAGGGCAAGTTAAAAACATAAACAAATAGAGTAATGCAAACATATCTACTGTCCTCCTTCAGAAAGATCAGTTTATTTACCTTCCATAGAATTGGCATTTGCTTTTGGAGATACTTCATGTGACAGGCACCCCCCCCGCAAAGATGGCAGTTGGAGCCATCTGACTGTGACACCTGGAGCTTGGCTACCCTAAGTGACAGCCAGCATGGGAGAACTGACAGAATAAGGCTGGAGAGTCGTGGTAATACAAGCAATAAAGCAAGGAAGTAATTTGCATTTCAGCTTCCCACATCATCCCTTTAGCCATGGAATGTCAGTCGGTTCTTGTGTTCTCAGTGCTTTCTATTACCCATGCTCTGGCTGTTGCCAATGGGGAGTATGTGTGTGTGTATGTGTACTAAATGCAGTGAGAAGAGTTCAGTGACAGAGCAAAAGGTGAGCTGGTATGGCTGAAAACAAGTTTGGGGTTAGTAAAGGGTGGACCGGGGTGAGCAGAGAGCACCTCCATCAGCAGAACTCAGTCTGTCGTGGGTGCTGTCAGTCCCATTAGCTGTAAGGTGTTACACAACTCACAGTGATTATATATAGCACTGTTCACAGATACGTAAAAATTGCAAATAAAGTCACTGCACTGCATATGGGGTTCAATATACTGATTCTTGACTGTACATTGTGGCCAACATCTTTCAAGGTAATTTTCTTTTTATTTATCCTTTCAGTTACAGTTCTATTCTAATCTGCCAAAAACAGAACCACTATCATTCAGTTTCCTTTAAAAATTACACAGCTTTCAATTCTAGATCTAGCTGAAAACAATCATATTAATCTGCAGACATTAAGGAACTTCAGAAAACTGGTAATTAATATTATCTCAATTTTGTACGTGAAAAAAGGTTACACAACTTTTCCCAGAACAGCAACAGAATGTCAAATGTCAAGTAAGCTGTCTACATGTGATATAACCTCTTGACCACACTAAAGTTATTTTTTTTAAAGATACAGCAATATGTATACTGTCAAGAATGTATAAAATTCAGAACAGTATTCAGTACAACAGAAAATTCACATGTGTCTGAAAAAAACTCATCACAAGAGGAGTCATGACTTGCTGGTCTATAAGATGTATTTTCTTTTTAAACTTTCCCACCAAGGAATGCCTACGCAGGGAAAGATGACTGATGATGCCATTAGTGCCTCTACTTATAGATCTGCCCTTTGACAAGTCAGATTATGAAGTGCTTAAAAGACTGAAAACCATTCTATTTTACATGAACTATTTTCTGAGAACCTATCCAAATGAGAAATATTTTGATTTTCCTCAAACAACACATGTTAAACAAACTGCTGAAAACAATGAATACATTTTAATTTTATTTTTTTTAAATAAAGTGATGGAGTTAATTGTAAAATTCAAAACCAGTGAGCACAAAGGACTACATGTTTTGAACTTAGAAGGCCTAAGAAATGTGCGTGATTAAAAGGACATAAGCCACACGTGCTCTTGCATATAAAGCACATGTAAAATCTAGAAGAATTATCCAAAAAAAAAATGCAGTTTCGAAAGAGTCTGAAGAACACTTGAACAAACTTGTGCTGGAAGAAATATTGCTATACATGTGAGATGGAAACAGAGATTATTCTTCAGTGTAGAAGTCTATGCAGACTCACTGAAGGAACAGACAAACCAAAGGATGAAGCACATTGAGGACCTAGTAATGTGTGTTCAGGAGAAGGGAGGCAGATGGCCAATAATAATTTATCGAAGACCAGCAAGAACAGGCGCATTTCAGCAGAGTATCATGTAGATGCACACCCAACAGACATTTTGGAAGTTTTGGTGAAGTTAATCGAGCAGCATCTAGAGAGTAACTGTAAACTACATTTTAATTTCAGATGGTTTCAGAACCCCCATGGGCAGTGAAAACCAGGTACAGAACATAAGTTTTGTACCGAGATGCCCATGCTGTGACTGCATTGCAATGCTAGTAAAAGAGCACAGGAAAATTTGAAAAAGCACTTGCCTTGAGAAGAAAAGACTCAAGGGGATTTTATCCATGTGTATACATGCCTGATGGAAGGCTATAAAGAAAGTAGAGCCACATGCTTCTCAGTGGCTTCTGGTGGAGGGAGGAGAGCCAATGAGCACAAACCGAAATACAGGATACATTTCAACACATAGGAAAAATACATTTCAACACGAGGAGAAGCTTTTTTCCTATGAGGCTGCTTGAACTACGGCACAGGTTGTCTGGAGAGATTGTAGAGTCTCCATCCCTGGTGACATTCACAACCCAACTGGAGAAGGCCCTGACCAGCCTCTCTCGCTGACTCTGCTTTGAATGGGGTTAGACTAGATTATCTTCTAATGTTTTTTTCCAGCCACAAATGATTTTGTGATATCTGAATGAAGTGTGGAATTGAGGTAACTATTTAAATAGGAGTCTGATGAGACAGCTGAATTTGACATTTCCATCAGGAGCATCATGTAATTTGTAGGTATCCTACAATGTAAAGTATTCCATTAAGAAACTATCAACAGGAGCATCTCAAGCAAGTTGTTCCATCCAGTGTCCTACCGAACAGAGGCTGCTTGACCAAAAAAAAGCATTCAACCTTATTCAATTCCCAGCACTGCTCTTTGCAAAGCCTGTGTATTCAGTGCTTAGCCCTGTTAACATTACAAGATAGTTACCTTGCAAGTAATGCATGGTCCCTCTGGGGCCCCCAGCATAAGAAAGACATGGATGTGCTTGAGTTAGTCCAGACGAGGGTCATGAAGATGATCAGAGCACTGGACCATCTGCCCTATGAGGGTAGGCTGAAAGAGTTGGGGTTGTTCAGCCTAAAGAACAAAAGGCTCCAGTGAGACCTTATAGCAGCCTTCCAGTACCTGAAGAGGGACTACAAAAGAGCTGAAGAGGGACTTTTCACAAGGACATGTAGTGGTAGGACAATGGCTTTAAACTGAAGGAGGGTAGATTTAGATTAGATATAAGGCAGAAATTCTTTACTCGTAGGGGGTGCTGAGACACTGGAACAGGTTGCCCAGAGAAGGTGTGGGATGCCCCATCCCTGGAGTGTTCAAGGCCATTTTGGATGGGGCTTTGAGCAACTTGGTCTAGTGGAAGGTGTCCCTGCTCATGGCAGGAGGGTTGGAACTAGATGATCTTTAAGATCCCTTCCAGCCCAAACCATTCTGTGATTCTATTCTGTAGCCTCTGTGGAGTCCATTGACACTTAACATTTGCCATCCATTCAAATCAAAGCAAAGAAGGAATAGTTTTTCAACAAAGGAGCATGCAGTAGAAGACAATGACGCAATAATAAGGTAAATAATTCTGTCTTCCTGCTAAAAAAGCAAAAAATTCATTCAACTAAGTCAGCACTAACAAAAAAAAAAAAGGAAAGAAAAAATTGTTTTCTCTAATAAAAACAGTCATGCTTAACCTGTAGCATCTTCTATTGCATCACACCTGAAAGTAAGTGGAGGTTTATAACTGCCAAGCTGAAACAGAATAATGTTTTGCCTTAAAATCAGAGCTTAATTAGCCCAAGAGAGAACACATAATTGGGCAGATTCCTTCTGCAACTGATGATTAGTTCTCATTATTTCAGGTTGTCTTCTAGGCCACGTAGGAGAATAAAGGAAGACAATCAGGGAAAAGGTTTACTTCAATGACAGCGCCTGCCAATCCAAGTCGTGATTTAACCTCATAGGACAGCACACGTTGTTCAAATTCTAGCACAGTAAGATGTCAAATGTAGACAGTGAAGGTCAAAGAAGTCAATCAAATAAAATGTAAGCAGAATTGGGCACTTTCAAAAAAAAAAAGAGAGAGGAAGAATTTTACTGTGAGCAGCAATCATTGCAGCATTAGTTTTATGTCTGTCCAAAATATCGTATTTGCTAATGTATGGAAACACACTTCACAAAGAAAGTACAATCTTTAGGCATATAGGTAGGCAGAGGAGGAAAAAAGTTATTTTTACAAATAATTTCATAGAATTATCTGACATTGTACCTGTAGTAACAATGAACCACATCTAGTTGTCAAAGATGCTCCTTCTGATGAATGAAATACAATATAACTATTTGTTCTCTGTTATTCCAGTTACTGATGTAACTCACTGCCACAACAGATGATTGGAAACAGAGCTGAAAAAATGTGATCAAGTTCAATGACTACATTTTAAGCAAAGGACACTGATTTGCCTAGCAAAGTGGGACTGTGTATTCCCAACCTATGAGAGAGGAAAATACTTCTTCAGCACCAAGTCCCATGAACTATCTGGGCACAGGAGAGATTCTCTGTGGCTGGAGGGTTGATCTACACATAATCGAAATACAGTCTCTGATATCTGCAGCACTAAGATGTATAAACGATTTAGACTTTGCACATTAATATCAGCTCAAAGAATGGAAGTTAAGCCCAGCAAAAGAAATTAAGCTGCACTGGCAAAGTATGGAAGAACAGTTACTATGCCGCATTTAAAGGCCCAAGCTGGAGTATCTGAGCCTTGAATACATGGAGAACGATGAGAAAAGCAATGCAGTATTTTACAAAACTCAGCAACATTACATAATTATTAAGGCTAGGAATGAATTTCAGACCCAAATGGAACTGCACCGGAGGTGAAGGAAAATCTACAATGTAATCATTCAAGCAGCAGTTTGGCCAGGCCACCAGGATTAACACTTTCAACTTCTGCAAATACATCATAAGAACTTTAAGAACCACAACTGCTCAGTACTTTGTTTTCATCTCTTGGGCAAACATCCTATTTCATGAGCCAACAGCAGAGTTTTGAATAAATCAAGTTCACCTATACTGTCTTCTAGAAGACCAATCAACAAGAGTTGCAATAGTTAATCCTAGATGTTATCAAAAGAGTTTCAGTTCAGTTCAATCCTTTCAATTTGCAACCTTTGGCATTCAGCCAAACAGTTGTGACTTAATAGGATTTGCAAATTAAAATTAAAATCCTACATGCCTGTCTGTTTCAGTTCTTGTCCCGCACTTCCTCTTCGGCTAAAACCATTATTACTGCTGTATCCAGCACCTGTGTTTTGTCTCTGGTCGTCTTTAACTTGTCATAACCCTTGCCTAACAAAGATCTAAACTTACTATAGTATAACTATTTGGGAATAGTTATATATTCTTTTAAGTCTCCAAAGAGCTTTGGGTCAGGACCTTAGAAACAAAAAAAATAGACAATGCACAAGCTCAGCAGACAAAGACAGAGCCTTGGAGGTACACGGAAGACATGATATACTGTACGCCTGAATACAGTAAATAGCACCTAAGAGAAAGGATAGGGCCAAAATGAACAATTTAGAATTATTTTTTTGTTGTTTAAGATATTGGATTCTACTACTTCGAATAACAAATGTAGAGGATTCTGATACCTGTTCAACAGAGGGATTAGAAATAATGAAAAACTGCTGTGTTTGTATGTTATTTTTACTACATTGAAAGGAAACAATTTATGTTATGTAGCATAGGCCAGCACTTACAAAAAAATACTTATATGCACTCCAACTATGAGGACAGCTCTGAAAGACATTAGAGGTAATAATAATTCACAGATCAAGTGTGAATTTTTCCTTCACTCTTTCATTTACATTCCTTTCCTTCTTTCAGGCTTTTTCTTTCCTTTATCTTCTTTTCCCCTCACATTTCTATTCAAACAAGACTGCCAAATGTTTTAAACAATAAAACATGTAGTGAATTCAGCATCTAGCAGTTCCCTGTCAGTTTGCACAATGAATATACACTGTGTTTTCTACTGCAGCCTCAAGGCTTTGCAGACTTGAGAATCACTCTACATTTGAAAACCAATAAAAATAAATATACATGTATTTAAAAAATTATCCAGTTGCTCTCAGAAGACTTTATAACCAAAATACTTTCCAGCTTTATAGTCTCCAGTAAACAAAACAAAGATCAGAGTTATAAACAAAGAAATGCTGAGACTGATGCTTCTAAAAATGCGCTATTGAATAGTTCTTAAGTACATACGTAACATTCATTATTCCCTATGAATGCTGTATAAGGAAAAGTTCAGCAAATGTGTTAGAAATTCTTATTTTAAGACGTACACACTTCATACACCTCTGTTGAAAGCAAAACAAGTTTTTATCCTTGATTACTTTTCTGCGTTACTGGAGTGCTCCCACTGTGATTTGCACAAGACATTTCACAAGACATCTATCTTCAAGAGAAAGGAATGGGAAGAAATTCAGGCAGAGTGATTAAACCTGATGTCTCCTTTCTACAGACACGTGCACAGGCTTAATCAATCTGACGCCAGCAGTCTCCACTTTCACATTGCCTGCTGGCTTCGTGCCCGACAGATTCCACCTACTGTACATCTTTGTAGGCAGAATAAAGATGTGAGATAAAGAAAGTGAAGTGAGCCAGCAGAGCAGACTGCATAAATTGCATGCCACTAGTCTAAACTGCATGAGGCTCTGATCCCTGCGACTATTGCTGTCTCAGCCACCCTGCAGTGCAAATAGAGTGTTTATGAAGAGTGTATGTTTGCTCTTGAAAGCCAAAGCTTGCAAAAAGTTCGGCTTACTCTGTTTTTTTCCAAACTGTGAATGGTAATGCTTTCAACATTAAACAGCCTGCCTCCTCTAAGTGTTGAGTTGTCCATCTACACATACTACATTAGTCAAATAGGAAACATATTGCCGTAATGGAAGTTCTTATGAGAATTTACCAATTCATCTTAGACACACTGACATAAGAGGATTTTTTTAAGCAACACCTATTAGGCTTGCTATATGAAAGCAGTGACTGTTTCAGCCCAGAATTTTCCTAAGGGGCAAAAACCAAACAAAAATCTGTAACTAAATCTCTAGCATACCCTCTCCCCAATGAAAAATGCCAACAGTGCTGCAATTTGAAATTCAGTAAGAAAAACAGTTAGCATAATAAATTGCTCTGGGCTTTATTTGTCCTCGCTAAGGGTAATATTGGGTTCTCCCCTAAATAAAAACATCCCTTGAGGATGGAATGCTAGGACAGTAAAGATTGTGTTTTAAGAGGAGAAGAGGCTGACCGGCCAGCTGTCTTAAACTGAAATCCAGGAAAAAAAATCCGTATATATATGTATATGTATTTCAAGGCCCCAGTGAGGGGCAATATTTGTGCACAAGATGCAAAGAAAGGCACTGAAGAAAATTAATGAACGTGGGAAACTTTAAGTACCTGAGATAATATATTCTAGGATCAAAAAAGCAAAGAACATCTAGTTGCAGATTTATAACCTAAAATGTTTACAATAATAAGAATATTCCAAATGAATAAGAGAAGAGTAAGAAATTAAAATTCAGATGAGTACCTGAAGTTAAAATTCATTCCTTTATCATGATATGCATCACAGAGCTATGTTTCACTAATAGCAATAAATCTCACTATTATCATGGTATTAAAAGTCAGTTGGGAAAAAAGATACATACAACAACAGAACACAGACCAAGCTACTATAAGTCAGTCATATTCCCAATGGCATGGGCCAAAACTGGTGAACTCTAATTCATTATAGTTCCATGATAAAAATAAATAGATACTGAATGAGAAATGTTCTTTTCAAACAGATGTGCATTATGTTGTAAATAACTTCTGTATAGCTGGAAATTTCCCTTTCGTTTCATGGAAGTAGATGGTTGTGTGAATGGTATCTGTCCTTGACAATAAAACATATAGAGTACCCTTAATTCAGGAAAAGCAGGATAAAGAAAAAGGCTCCTGAGAATTTCAGGCCTCCACAAACAATCCTGGTATAAAAGAGATCATTCACTCAAATGCAAGAGAAGAAAGACAAGAACAACGGGGTGTCTTGACCCTACTGTTTTAATAGTGGTCATATGGAAAGAGCCAGATGGACAATCCTGTTCTAACAAAACCTAACAAAAGGTTCATTTGAATTCTGTCTGTTAAGATCTCAAAAAAATATAAAAGGACATGCAGAGGTCTACAGTTGGGATGTACGTCCGCTGCCACAGTCAACTCAGTCGTCCTGTGAGATGAAATTATCATGTATTTTGAAATGAACAGTTTTGGAGTGCTGGTATTTTTTCTCATACTAAGAAAAATATACTGGCAAAACTATGCCATTTTAAATAAAATATTACCATTACCGATTAGAGTTAGTTGATGTATATTCCACCAGTCTAAAGAAAGCAGGAAGGCATAACATTTCACCTAAAATACCTTGAACACCAAGTGATGTTATATGTAAATAGGAAATATAGCAAGATATATGCATAAGACATGGCCTGTCAGGATATTTCCTAGGTCTCTTTCGAGTCTTTTGGATGGTTAGAATTTTTTTTTTCTTTTTTTTTAAAGAACCACATAAAAATGGGGAAATCATGTTTTCCCCTATTTTTTTCTCAAGTCTCAGTTGACAGCTGAGTCTTAAAATTTACAGGCTCCTATTTCTGCATGATCCTGTCGTTGAGTAACAGTCCTGGATTTGAGACATTGGGATTTGTTAGCCACAAAATAACTGTACTAATGATATCAATACAACTCAGATTTGCCACAAGTGGATCAAATGGGAAAGCACAAGCACAAAAAGGAAGAGAACTCTGAGTTTCCACTCATGTTTTCAACAATTAGATGAACAGAAAGCTAAATCTTGAAAAACAAACAAAAAATTTCTGTTTTAAGAGTGACACTGTCACCTTGTTAAGTGTGTAAGGGGGAGATTATTTCCTTTCCAGTCAAGAACTGGGGAGTCACCACGGCTGCGGCTGCCTAGAAGTAATAACTGCAGTTATCCTTCTGCTTTTTTCAAGTTTTATTTCCATGGGAACATACCCTTCACAGAGCTGCTGCCCTTTGCACCTGAGACACCCTTTTACCCACTATTCTTTTCGGTGGTCAAGTCTTTTTGTAACAGGCTCAAAAGCCAGGGTGCAGAAGGCAGAGTCCCTCCTCTGGATCCCTCCAACCCCTTATCTGTGGAATCACCACAGTTTCTTTCAGATCTGCCTCACCCCATGGCAGACAGGATTTACGCCTGGCATGTCTGAAAGCTTTCTCGGGTACGAAAATCCTTCTTTAAAAAGAATGAAGCAGTAGAAACTACCTAAGTAAAACGGGCTAAAGGCTGAGGCATGTGATTTAGCTGGGGATGTATTTAGGCTAACAGGAAATGCCACTGATAAGAAGTTAAGGACTAAATGGACAATGTCTGCTAAGGGATTTCAAATTCTTTGACGGGCCTGTAAGGCAGAAGTCCTATAACAGTCTATGCTGCAACCAGAGTTAAATATGGATTTATATATGTGGAGAAAAGGCTTGATAGTTGTCTGCAATAAGCCTAAATTGGAGAGAGACAACCTGAGGTCAGAGAAGTTATTAGTCTGCCACAGAGAACTTGTACTGTATCCAGAAAAATGAGAGGAAAAAACAAAACAAAAGTACCACACACACACAAAAAGCCAATAACAACCAAAAAAACTACCCCAAACCCACTCTCCCTTCCCAAACTGAAGTAACGCTGCCTTCATCCTCCCCACTTCCTAGCTGACATGCAAAAATCAAGGCTTTCCTCTTTCATAGCATCTGTAAAATTTCCTTCACCCTTTCCATGCAAAATACTATAACAACTACTCTGTTACCATACTGTCACAAAGCCACAAATAAAGCAGTCAGTTGAAAATGTGGGCGGTTTCTGGAACAAAGGAATTTTTCAGGATATCACCTTGTTCTGAAGATTGAGATGGTCTTCCTCATACACAGAAAAAAAAAGGGTGCTTGGCAGCCAAAAACAAATATACTCACTCCTTCAGGCAGCCAGTACTATATCTAGCTGAGCTTCTGCTGTTCTGCCAGAGGACAGAGATTATGGTTTAAAGAATCTCCAGTTGTGACAAAAAAAGTGCTAGAAAAGCTCTGCAGGTAGAAGACTGAATGCCGGTTTTTATGTTGTCATAAACGTGTTATCTAAGAACGAACAAACTATTTGCCCTGGGGATCTGTAACTTAATTTGCTATATGCATGTTAAATTGAATTTAAAATCGTGCCTTTCCAAAAAGTTACTTTACTGCATGTTCAAAGATGCAGTTTGATCAGCTGACTTTGATTTCACCAGAGACCTACATTAAACACATTGCGCCTGCCAAACCTTCACGAAAAAAATGTGTTTAAGTGCCTGTTCTAAAAGGGAAAAAAAAGTTCAATCTTCCTGGATTCAAATGCACATTCTGAAGTATAATTCACTTGCACACTGAGACTTTTTAAATCCAAGCAGCACTCAGAAATTTCACGCAAAAGGCTGAGAATACACAGATCCCAATCTGGAACCACATGGCTCTTGTTGCATACAAATTCAAACCCACCGCACCACAGGAACTGAAGTGTGGGCCTCAGGCTTTACTGAAAACTCCAAGAGGTTTTCTGAGGCATGCTGATGTGAAAGCCACATGCAACTGCATGGTTGCTTCTTATCATAGGAACTGCACTTCATGGACCCTCTGCATGGATGAATATTTTTAGAATTATAGAATTATTTTTGTTGGAAGAGACCCTCAAGATCATTGAATCCAACCCTTAACCTAACAACAGCACTAAAACCATGTCCCTAAGAAACTCATCTACATGTCTTTTAAACACCTTGAGGGATGGTGATTTAACCCCTTCCCTGAAGTGGTTATCCATCAACTTTGAACAGAGAAGTGATGGGTAGTTATCAAGGGAGGAAGTTAGACAAAAATATTAATGGAATTTCTGAGACATTTTACCAGGTATCTTATTTGTGGGTTTGGACAACTGTTTTTAAAAGGTTGCTGAGCACAGAGCAGAGAATACCTTCAACGAGACAGATGTAGCAAAAGAAATGGTACTAAATTATTTTATGACAAACAGTATTACTTCTGTTTCCAGATCTCCCCACTTTACTGCGGGTCTGGTTTCCTCTTGAAGCTTCAGTATTAGTGCCTTCATTAAATACTAGAAAAGGTTGGAGACCAAATAATATATGAGCCAGTAAAGTAAGTACCACTTAATTCTGCCCAACCTCTGAGATGTTTTGGTGCAAGTCAGCTCTAATCCAGAGGCTCTTTGACCAATGTAATCCTAAATAAGACTGCATAATGCTGGCACACGGTAGGGCTCACAGGCTGGGTTCAACACTGTTCTTGCAATCCACTGTACTGCATGCAGAAACTGCCTTATTTTCTACTACTATTTACAGTGATGAGTGCTAGGATCAACATTTTGATTTTTGCAACCATGCAAAATTCTGAAGTGCCAATGCTTAGGTGACCTCTGAACACTCAGGCAATACTAGGACAGGATTCTTACTCTTGCCTAAGCAAAGAGAAACTTGAAGAGGCAGAACTCTGCCATGCTGAGCTCAGGGTTGTTTATGTTGAGGACCAGTACTGCCCCACAGAGTATAAAGTTTTCCTTTGCAGATCCCTACTAATTGCTCTTCAGAGTTTTCCTTTCCAAAGAGAAAAGTGGTGCTCCTCTCTTTCCCTTTTCGTGAAAGGCATGATTTCAATTTGAGTTATGAGTAGGATAAAATATATCATTAAATAAGCAGGTGAGTAGAAATAACTGAAGAACCTGGTTTTATAGATCAAAAGTTTCTGAGCAGTGAGAATGCAAGAAAATGTGCTCCCATGAGAAACATGTGTGCTGAATATTAGGCAAAATACTTTTGTTTCCAATACTGCCAGATATTCGAAATCAACAATTCATATTAAGGTCATTAAGCTAAATGAGGATGCTACCTAAAGACACCATTCCTAACACGAAAAAGTATTTTTTTGTAGCCTATAAGCCTGAGTTTTCATATTCCTGTGGTTAGCAGTTTATATAATGAAGGGGAACTTATTTTCATTTCAGGAAATACCTACACCTCTATAAAGTCTTCATCTAAGACTGAAATGTTGATTTCATCTGTCACTAGGAAATTATACCAAGGTTTGTACAAATCTATTTATAAACCTTGTAAGTCTCATAATTGATAGGATTTAAAACACAGTCAATTTAAGACCCTTCACATTTCTTGTGAAGTATAGGGTAAGAATGAATAACAGAAATCAAATACCTGGTTCAACCTCTGATTTGGAAAAATTGACGCTGAACTGTAGGGGCATTCTCATACATTTTGGAGATGCCAGCTGGACTACAAAGATACTTAACATATTTGCAAAGATGTCTGGATTTTTTTAATGCTGGGAACCAACACGAGATTTCTGCCATACTTAACATAAGCATATAAAATGTTGTTTCCTATCTCTTCACTGGGTCTACGTTGCAAAACTCATCTGAATAATTCTAATGCCAGTATGCACTTCTAATACTCAACAGCAGTAATTGAGAAAGCAGAACTCAAAAGATGGATATTTCAACTAAAAAATCTGCACTACTTCCTGATGCAATTATAATAGTATTTCCTTCATGATTTCTCAGTCAAGTAATGACCAGGCTTAGCTTTGCTTAGCTTATTATACCTGTCAAGCCACAGTAAATGGCACAGTACAGATGTTTGATAAGGAAACTCTCTTCCTAAGTTTTTTGGTGCCATGATTCCTTTCCTTCATCAACGGCTACATAAGAAAAGAGTAAAGAAAAGCAACAAAAAGTGTTTTACAGCTGAGTGAGAATGGAAAAATCTTAACCTCTAGCATACTGCTCTTTAAAACTAATATACCAACAATAACCAGGTTTGTAATAAATGCACAACAGTACTACTAGTAAGAGATAGTGACTGCTGTTATTGTAAATGAGAAATGCTTAAAAGTAGCACACACAAAAATTGAGAATGTAATAAAAATTACAGACTAATTTGCAGATCTTGTTTGCCTCTTTCTACCGCATACAGTTCTGTCATTTAATTCAGAAAAAGTCAGTGTACAGGTGGTGAGTCAAGTCTCTGATCTCACTTGAATCTTCTAGCTAATCTTGTGGTTATGGTATTTCACTATGGACATTCTAATTCGTGAGTGATGATATTATGATTTTGTTATTTTAAGATGCTCTTTCAAAACGTGTATTTGGATCAGCTACAATTCATAAACACTTATTCAAATTTAGGAAATGTCTTTGAAAGTAAGCAAGCAGATTATTTCTTGCAGAAATATATTTTAATTAAAAAGAGAATTATCTGTAATCTAGCTCATCGTGAGAAAGAACAGAAAACTATTGGTATAAAAATTGGTGTACAGATAGAAAAGGTATGATTAAGATTGGCTGGTATTTACCATTACAATATCCTAATTTCATTTCCTTGCAATTTTGCCAACTTCACAAAAATTATACAACAGTTTCTGAGAATTTCAGGAGAAAACAAGGACTTGTGTGCATGTAACAAACAAAAGTACTTAAAAAAGATCCCCTGTTCAGTCAGTAACAGTGTTAGTCAAAAGATCTAATAGTATTCTCCTTTAAAGCAAAAAGCTAATGCTTGACAGAAGCTTCGCACTTCTGTCAGAGATGCACTTTTTGCTGTTCTCAAAAAATCTCCCAAATTTGACCCAGCTATAAGTCCCTGAAAGACCCGAGTTTACGGTTGCTCAGCAGAGATTTCTTATGGTTTGACAGCTCAATGATCTAATGATTCCATTTTTACCAAAGAGACAGTATTTCTACAGAGCCTTTACGTGATATCTATAGAGACACAGGACATTTTGAGAATAAGAACTGCAAATGGAAGTGGGAGTTTCCTTGTGATTGCTTCTTACAGTCAACCAGCAATAAGAGCACAGAATGATCTGCAGGTGCTGTTAGAAGATGCAGCCTTTACTGACGGCTCATCATACAATAACTAACACAGAGGAACATGGGTGCAGTAGCACTGGTATAATTACATGGACACATTGCAGCATGAGAAAGCAATATGAGTTAATAGATTTCCCATAGCCAAATACGTTAAAGTGGGAATTTTATGTGCTAAATATCTCCATGTTGCCCCCAAAATGAAGGTAAAATCAGTAGAATATTTTCCTGAATATTTTTAATAATTAAAAATCCATTCATTGGATTCCAGGTAATGTTTCAGGTAGTAGAACATTACAGAAACTATAGGGCTTTTATCTTGTGGTGGCTACAGGAGAGCCACCCATGACTTTTGTTGCAAGAACTTCTCCTGGACAAACACGGTACCAGTTCACAGTGGCTACATAATTGTTTTCTAAAATGTGTACAACCTACTCCGCAGCACCTCGGTAAGTTTGAATGTCTCATATTAAGCTAATTGCTGATTTTCTTTGTTGCATAAAATATCACTCTGCTTCCAGTGCATCACAGAATGATTAAGATTGGAAGGAACTCACAGAGGTCATCTAATCCAGCCTCCTGTTCAGCAGGGCCAGCTCAGGCCAGATAGCTCAGGGCTTTGTCCAATGAAGTTCTGAGTATCTCCAAGGATGGAGATTCCACACTCCCTGTGGTCAACTGTCCCAGTGTCTGATCACCTTTATGATGAAAAAAACCCAAACACTTCTCTCTATCTATCCAGCATTTCCCATTTTCCATGCTGGACCTCTTGCTTCCTGTTGTGTCAACTGTACATCTCTTATATACAAGCTCCCATCAAGTGGTTGCAGACAGCAAGAGGGTCTCCCCTGAGCCTTCTCTTCTTAAGGCTGAACAAATCCAGTTCTCTCAGTGTCTTCTTGTATGTCTTATATTCCAGTCCCCTAAACATCTTGGTGTTCTCTGCTAGTTCAACAACTCAAGTTAGAGGGAATAGGTACAGATACCAAGTGAAGAAGTAGATCAGAATCTGACTAGAGAGAAAATAAGTAAAATTTTCGAAGTACTAAGAACAGAGAACTTATTTCAGAGAGGAAAAGCACCCATCATACCTCAGTGTTCTCACATCTTAGAAAATTACTTGTGTATCATTAGTATTTCTGTGGCACATCTTAGGCATATCTGGGTCTTCGAAAGACCTTTCAAAAGGCATCATTCTTCGGTGTTACACAGTAGAAGTTACAAGCTGTAATACTTAGAACAACGAGTTCACAAACATACACCTCCTACATTTGAGCAGGCAACTGAGGCACACAGACCATGCAGGGGAACCTTCATCCAGCATGAGATCAGCAAAACAGCATTAGCTAAAAATGTAGAATCCATAAGTAACTGGAGAGGAACATTCTAATGCAGCAGAAACTTATCTTTTGTGGTACACTACACTGGTTTGGATTCATCACATACAGACTAGGATTTTATATAGATGCAGCAATAGATATACAGGTACACAAAACAAATTTTAGAAACATGTAGAATGTCTATAAAAACCCAATTATTTGCTACTGCTTGTATCCTTTCTCTCACAAATGTAACCTTTGCTAATGCAGCTTAACCACACACAATCACACAGCTCAATCACATCAAAGCTTCCTAAACAACCAACCATTCTCTGCACCATATCTCAGAAATTAACAGTAATATGAGCTATCTATTAATGGCCCAGGTAGTGCACTCAGTCACAACAATACCACATATCTATTACCATTAGTAATTATCTAATTAGTTTTGAAGATAACAAACAGTATTTTAACTTTTCTATAAAGCCCCATAAACAAGTGAATTTCCCTTAAATTATTCATATTTAGCAGCTGTGTTGCTGAAAACCTTAGGAGTTCCACACACTAAATTCTCAATTTAAAAACAAAATGACAAAAAACCCCCCACACCACAACAGAAAAACTCCACCGGAGAAACCACCACTGTTTTATTCTAAAATATGAATGCAGTTACGAGATTTGTACCAGATTTTAATTTATGTAGAATGGAGACAAAATGGTGCTTATTAGCGGTTTGGTCACTTGTTTTGAAGTTACCAGCATCTCCCCAGGACATGAATAATTACAGTGGGACACTCAGAGAGACTTGGATAATTTCAAAGTGTTTCTGTACTTTGACAAAGCCTGGAGCCTTTTAGATATCTAAATTCATTATTATTACATTCTTTTCTTCCTAGGAAATTGATCTTAAGATTCTATCAAAATGATCACAGTTGCTTAATTAGCCTCAGATTTTAGAAAAAGAGCTTGATCAGTATTTATGCATTTTAATAGTATGCTGAACCTTTTATGATCACATTCAACCTGGTGTCATTTGTTAGCTGCAGCATGACAAATGTCACAATCAGGTCAGTATTATAAGACAGAGTCAATAGTATCTATACTTGATTTTAAAATTCTCTAAATACATATTTTAATGAAAATGTCAGAGCCATATGTCTATTCATTACCAATGATTCAGAACTACAGTTTTACAATGTTTAAGTCAAAATAATGTGTATTGCTTCCTATAGAAATTCAAACAGAATTTTTTTCTCTAGCTGCACATGACATGGACACAAAATACTTCCAACAGTTATCTTTATACAAATAGCTTTGGCGATACATTTCACTGACTTTATCTGGGCTATTAGGAGCTAGCTCGTATTACTGTTAATTTCCAAGCTATAGAGTAATGTTATGCATTTAAGAAGCTTAAATGCTTAATAGCTCAGTTTTTCACAATTCAGTATTTTCACAGAATCACAAAATGGTTGGGGTTGGAAGGGATCTCTGGAGATTGTGTAGTCCAGCCCACCTGCTAAAGCAGGTTCACCCAGAGCAGATCACACAGGAAGGTGTCCAGGTGGGTTTTGAATGTCTTCAGAGCAGGAGACTCCACAACCTCTCTGGGCAGCCTGTTCCAGTGCTCTGGCACCATCAAGGTAAACAAGTTTTTCCTTATATTCAGATGGAACCACCTATGCTTCAGTCTGTGCCTGTTGCCCCTCATCCTATCACTTGGCATCACTGCAAGGAGTTTGGTCCCATCCTCTTGACACCTGGTGGACTCTGGACTCCCTCCAGTAATTCCTTTTCCTTCCTAAACTGGGGAGCCCAGAACTGGATGCAGTACTCCAGATGCGGCCTCACCAGGGCAGAGCGGGAGAATAACCTCCCTCGACCTGCTGGTCACACTCTTCTTAATGCACCCCAGGATACCATTGGCCTTTTTGGCCACAAGGACAAATCATTGACTTATGGTCAACCTGTTGTCAACCAGAACTCCCAAGTCCTTCTCTGCAGTGCTGCCTTCCAGCAGGTCAATCTCTAACTTGTGCTGGTGCCTGGGGTTATTCCTCCCCAGGTATAGGACCCTGCACTTGCCCTTATTGAACTTCGTTACATTTTTCTCTGCCCAGTCCTTCAGCCTGTCCAGGTCTCGCTAAATGGCAACACAGCCTTCCGGTGTGTCAGCTCTTACTCCATTCCTCTATTTTGTCAATTGTTGCATACAGTTTTAAAAGGCATTTAGGGATACCACGCCCTTAGTGAAAAATCATTTAAACCTGTTGAACTGCAAATTCAATCTCTCCTGAGGGGGGTCACAATTCAGTACCCTTCTTGTATTTTCTTTTCTCTTTATCAAAGATAGTCCAACCATATAAATCCTAATGCATCTAGTTTTCATAGACTGCAGACTTCCTAGGGAATGGAATTTGAAGTATTTGGGGATTTCTTGCCCCTAGGAGTGTGATAGGAATCTCCAGTTTCCCTGCTGGAAAGCAGTGAGTTTTCAAAAATAAAGTACGATGTAGACAATGTGTTATGTTTAGGGGCCTGTTCCACTGCTATATAGAAGGATGCACCTTCTGTTAAAAATACGTTGAAAGTGTGCTTCCAGCATTGCAGCTGAGCAAGTCCTCTAGGATAGGCAACATATACTCACTACACAGACAAACTGGTGGGCAAGCGGCCACACTGAGCTGCAACATGCAGAATCACCCAAAGGCTGGAAGAGGGAAAACCTCTGGAGGTTTCTCAGTCCAGCCTTTCATTCAAATTACATAAAGTTGCTCAGGACCTTGCTCACTTGAGATATGGACATCTCTAGGGATGGAGATCACACATCTGCTTTGGACAGCTGTCCCAGTGCTTAATCACCTTCAGTGTGAAGAGCTTTTTCCTTCTACATATTTGGAAATTCCCTTGGCTGCAAGTTGCATCTGCAGTGTCCTGGGGTTTTTTTGTTGTGCACCTAAAAGAACTGTTTGACCGTATACATGTGATGATTTCTCTTAGTCTCCTGAACAACTACTGGTCAACAGTAAAAACAGCCATTTCATATCTATGCTGCTTAAATTACTACCAATACAGACAACACACATGTATGCTATAAAATATGATATTCCGTGATATTTGCACTGTAGTCATGAAACCCAGATGCTGCAACCCCTGAGATTTCTCTGATTATGTCACTGCATATAGACATTACTTGGACTGAAGGCTCATTCCCTTTAAATCAAGTTTCTCAAAAGCTGTATTTTAATAAAACTATTCTGTGAAATTAGCTCAGTGAAAAGGTAACTCTGCCTAAATATAACTTCCTTCAACACAGGAGTACACTGAGGTCATATATAGACCTCTTTCTAAAGGTGTGTGTGTTTGAGGGATGTGAACAATAAGATATAGGAGTTTCCATAGTAACTGAAGACTGACATAACAATTTATCGTGAACACCAACTGTGTAGACAGATACAGCAATGTGGCTTTTGCATGCCTCAGAAAAGAAACTGCCGGTGCACAGTCTGAATATAAAACTAAAACTTCATTTAGAGTAAGCGATGCCAGACCCACTGTCAGCTTCACTTTAGCTGATCTTCAGCGCTTTCCATTAATGTTTGCTTATTTTTAGGATATATAAGTCTTCAGTAAGATGTCCTTCAGCTTTTTCACTTAACAGATGTATTTCTATCATTCCATCCATGTCTTGTTTTGTGTACATAGTAATGAGAGGTCATGAGTGCACTATAAAACAGAACCCTCAGGTCAGGAGGCCTTGAACAAAGGCAAATATTGCAAAAAGCAACACACCCTTAACTGCTAAGTGAGGGGAACTAGAAAAACACCACATTAGCATAATCAGAATATTTTTGCCTCCAACAGCTGGAACTTTTCAACTGAACTATTACTGGAATAGAGTGGTATAGCAATGTTTTTATCAATTTACATGGATAACTACTCTCTACAAGCTGTGATTAGGTTGTTGCAGTGTAGGTGTGCTGGCAAGAGGATTGCTGGAAGCAGCTGGTATTTGGAAAAGACACGTGTCTGTGGACAGTTGTTTGAGTCAGACATTTCAGTCTCTGTAGCTAGTCTATGNAAAAAAAAAAAAAAAGGTAATGATCTGTGATAGTTAATTTGATTAAGCAAGAACTGGCTATGCCTAATGGTTAAAGTGCAGTTTATCTTCAGGAATGCTTAGTTACCCTAGAAGCAAAAAAGGAGAGAACATTGTGTTCTTTGTGATTTTATCCAAGGAAGTTTTCTGGAGATTCAGTCGTAACTCAGAGTTTTAGGTCTAACTGTATTTTCAAAGCCTACCAAAAGCAATGTGGAAGATCCATTTTGATTACATCAGCCCCCAAAGCCATCCATTACTGCAAGCATATTCTTCTCCAAACGTGATTATGTGAATCTTTCTGGGATGAACTTGGCAGTTAAAATCAGTATATTCAACTTAATTGTTCTAGTCATGACTGAACATCTTTCTAATGTCAGTCAAGGTCTCCTTATATGTCAAACTCCTAGTATTTAACTGTGGTTAAGGTACTATACTAAATTACTGTTTTGTGCCACGGCTGAAATCTGCTTTGACATTTTGAGAAGCAAAGGTCACAATTACTCTTATGTAGAAAACCACTTTATGATCCACTAAAGGACTTAAGATGGTCTAAAATTTTTGTTTTATCATAGTCAAAGATTAAATATCAAAAACGTATACACAATATGTAGGAAGAAAGGCTAGCAGTTTAATTAGGTTATGTTCTGAGATTGCCATTTGGATGGATGTAAAATAAGATTTCAACATGACCTTTTCCAAAGGAAGCCATGACACTGACCTCACTGCCAGCACACAGTGAGGTCAGAGCAGACAGAAAAATCATAGCAAAGTCCTCTTGCTTTATTCAGCAAGGCAAAATTTTGTAGGAACAATACTGAGAGCCCTTGTAAAAGACAGGCCTGAACCATTGTCCCTTGAAGAATCTCAGCACCTAACAAGTTAAAACACCAGCCAAAATACCACAATGTGGCAATCATAATTCAAGACTGAATTAGAAAAATAAACTTTAGACTACAGCCATATCACCTTGTGTAAGTGATTAATTCAGGTATCACAGCAACCAAGATTTAGACACACAGCCCCAGCAAGATATTTCAAAGAAATGCTCAGAACAGTCTGGAGACATTTCATCACCTTTGACAGGGGGTCTCTTGTCATTTGCCACAGTGGCTGAGTCTAGCAGCTCACTGTACTGAACAGGATATTCTTGAACTGGTTACTATGCTTTCCTGTATTGACAGTGCCTACTTCAAACACTGACGGATTCTCATGAGTTCTTAAAATGACATAAAGTCATTTGATTCTGGTAGGAGAGCTGATGCCAGAGATTCAGCAAGTTCTGAAGGTGGCCTGTATTTGTACTTCTGCCAGCTAGTTCTACCAGTCTGGCTAGGAATAACAATGAAAGCTTTGTCCCCACATCAGTTCATCCAACATGCAGGGCAGATTGGTGCTTAGATGTACGTAAGGTGGACCATAATCTACTCAACAGAACCACTGTAGCTCATTCATTGCAAAGATATGATCCAGCAGTGATCAAGTCTGGAAGCGAAAGACAACTGTTTGTTTGTCAAGTATTATCCATCAGTCTTAGAAAGGAAGGGTTTACAAGACAAGACAAAATTGTGTCCAGCACAGATGCAGGAATAGAATTCTTATGGATTTGTCATGTCTTGAGTACCTAAACACCAAGTGGACGGAAGTTTCCTCCATTGTCTCTTTCTTTGGAGCTACTCATGTAAGACCTTTGAGAGATGACACTGGTCTAACTGGCCCATATCCAGCAGTGACTTAGCAACAACCACATCGTCTGTCGTTGTAGACATCAAGCTCATCTCTTTAACTATTTTACTTTTGCTGTACAAACATTTGTTAATGCCTACTCATGTTTAGAAAAAAACGAGATCCTTAGCATGAAAGCCACAGACAAAAAAAAAAAAAAAAAAGAGAAATCTGCTGTCCTATTTTTTAAACCTTTAACTACAAACAAACACCACCAAGTTTGTTTTGTTTCTATGATTATCCTGAGAAGCAATGGCTATTTTCCAGTATGTTTTCCCAAGTATCTGTATTGTAAAGATGTTTCCTTTGAATACACACACACAGAGATCAGAAGGGCTGCTCCAGCATTCCCATGGGAAAGTTTAAACTTGTGAAATAAATGTTTTCATTGGCTGTGCTAAATCGCAGTTTAATTTTTTTTAAAACCAAGTGCAATTTACAACCCACATTATTACTGCTATTTTGTCAAAAATATGTGGATTTAAGAGTGTAAAAATGGAATCGGTCCTAAGGGTTTGTAGTTAATGGCTGAGGGACATACAGCAGCACTGTTATTTGTTCACAGATGGATAGCTAAAGTACTTACTCTAAAGGCTAGCAGTGGTTAAACATTTAAACAAACAACTTCTAGAAGTAATTGACTGTTCAATTGCTTTTACTTCTGGATAATATCAACTCTCTCATTTCTAGTATTTCTGCCTGTCTTTGCAGACCCTGCTGGTACTGGATTTGTTCTTCTCCTTAGCAGTCCTGAAGCACTTGTATCCATTATCATCAGTCACTCTAATAATTTTTTTTTAGCTTTGATGGCAACCTATACTACCATATTAAAGCATTATCTCAGTTTTGTACACTATCATATAAATACCAGTGCTCATTCATATTGTACTTAGGAAAAAAAAAAGAAAACAATACAATGCTTGAAAGGCCAACCCAATTTTTAGCCCTTGTCCTAAGGAAATTTAAGCAATCATACACTCTGCGTAATTTTACATCTTTGTTGGTTTTCCATCTTAGTATGTCTGAGATGGGCTTTTAAAACCAATTTGGCAAAGGAGCAATGATCATAATTATGTTTTGTTCTAATAAACTTAATGAAAGTAAGAGGCAAAGAAGATAAAGAGCCCCCATTAGTGGTGCCCCATGAACAGGAAAGACTGCAATATAAGCTCCCTTTTTATTAGACACTGGAGAATCCAGGCACACAAGAGGTCCTGTAAATACCCCAGCTGTGGGAAAAGCTTCAATTGGAACTTCAATTTTACTGGACATCAGGGAGTCCAACCATGAAACTCAAATCCGTAGGAAACCAGGCTTCATTAGTTTCAACACTCACAGACAATATGTTAATAAATAGAGATTTATCAGAGATTTAATTCTACTTTATTCCCACTTGCGTACATTGAAATGTCAATAAATTCAATTAGTATCTCCTGCAGGCTGTGTGCATGCTGTCTGTTTGCAAGAACAAAGCACTGAAAATTTGGCTGTCTTCCTGATTCTTTCACCAGCCTTCAATGTGTGATCTCGGGGGGAAAAAAAAAAAAATTAAAAAAAAAAAAAAAAAAATCAAACATTCCCATGGGTCTGGCTTCCTTTATCCATATATGTTTATATTCATGTAGTACTTTCTGATTCCCAGCTAAAAGGTGCTTTATGAAAGAGAGGAAGTTTGGGAGTGCTCCTAGAACGATGATGCTCGTTTTCCTACCAAACACACCTGGCTCAGATGCCTTTACGACAACATTCATGTTATTTCTACAGTAACTTCTTCAGCTATAGAGGCCCTTCTCAAATAAAATATAAAGCAATAACAAGACCAAACAAACAAAACACAAAACAAGTAAAACCACTTTTTCCCACTCAAGTCTCTATCTCTCAGATTTCCCCCTTGTTTGACCTCTATGCCAGAATATTTGAATCCTAAGTTCCTTTGTACCCAGCTTTGCCCACCACTGCTTTGCATCCACTAGCTGCAGCTGCATTAACCTCCCCTAGTTCACATCGTCCAAGCGCAGACTCCCTCTACATCAAAGCCCTTCTCAGTGCCTCAAGACCCCTCGTCTGCCCAAACTATACGCTTCTTGACTCCCTGTTTGACCTCTCCCTGCCTGGGAGTCACTTGTATTTCACTCATACCCACCCAGTTCCTTTCCTCCTCATTCTTCCTCCTCCTGCCTCAGTTAACCCTGCTGTTTGCAAAACCAGTCCAGCACACCAAAAGAGACACCATTATAAGACAGAGATGGGATACAGCTTCTTCTGGGCACCGTTTCCACCCTCAACAGCCACAACATCTCTATGGGGGTGTGAAGCAGCATCACTGTGGCCACTGGCATTCTTTCTGCATCTAGGGAGACATTTTGTTCCTGACAGTCACCAGGCAGCAGACCCTGTCTTGTACACAGCCAAATAATGGAAGCTGAGGATTTGAACATATAGACTGGTGGGCAGGCAGAGGCCACTGTCCTAGATGAAATGGTAGCTTTTGAACTGGTATGTTCTGACAAAACAAGAGTTTAAATGAGTTTAGATACTAGCGTCTTGTTTAACTAGGACTGCTGCTTTTGCTGTTATGGCCAAAAGCACTGGTTAGAAATTTTAGGAAATACGTAGTGGACCCAAAGCCATACAGCCTAAAACTTCTACTTCTGGCACATTTTTTTGCAGTAACAGCTGAAATAAATGGAAGGTTCCTGCATTCCCCATCCTGTAACTCTCTCCTATACTAAAGTAAAGAAGGATGCACATTAAATTACTCCTCACGCATACCCAGAATGGAGAAAAACCCATAGGCTGTAGATGCATGTGTTAGAAGATCCTTGACCTTTTTTCCCCTTCTAGGTATGTGAAAGAATTTATTTATCAAACTACAGGCCTTCCCATTTTGGTTTCCAGACTGAGAAAGGACTTGTTTCATTTTATGTACTTTCTGTAGACCATGCTATGCCCAGCTAGAAAAGTTAGCAGAAGCAAATTTTTTGTCTGTGCTAAAAGGCAAAGGTCACAGTGAATGTACCAGAAGAGCATTATTATTGGAAGAATACATCATGAGGCCTCTACATTACCTAGTCAGTCAAGTCATGTTTTAAATGACACAGGACTCAGGTTGCAAAAGAAACCAAATAGTATTTTCAATGTTTTGACTTAAACCATCAATTGCTCTTCAACGATGCCCTCCATATTACAGCAGCTAAACTGACTTGTACTTAGTGCCACTGTGTATTTATAATAAAATAGTGGAATTTAACTTGGAAACAGAGAATATTATGGGATGGAATGATGTGTCAAGCCTTTCCGTAGTTTCACTGGAGTCACATATACCTGACCAAAAAATCCTTACAAACAAAATAAAGGATGCAAATGTCAGTGCAGTGAACTAGAAGATTAAAGAAAAATGAATAAGTTGGACAGGCAAGTAGATAATCTTATTTTCAAATTGAATCTGTCATGTGGAGTTTGTAACTTCCTTACAAAATGTGTCCTAGATCTAAACTAAAAACTTAATTCCTTTGCCAAAGGTTTATAGATTATGTCTGGATTCTTAACAGTATTGATATAATTCAAGTCTTACAGGGCCTACCTTACTTTGGATTTTAATGATCAAAGGAGTAACCAAAATGAAAACAAAGTTTAGTTCAAAAATTAAAGTCAATGCAACTGGCAAAAAGAACTTTCAGAGTCTACTTGGTGAGGGCAATTTATCAAAATGTCCTTTTCTCATCTTTCTTTCATCACAGTCAATTATTGGGAAGAGCTCACTGTGAGGAAGAAAGTCTTTAGAGTTTGAATTGCCATACGGACTTGATTTAAGTTATTGGGCCTTGGCACCACAATACAGATGGGTAAAACAGGAATAAGAGGGCCACGTTCTTTTTTTTTAATTAGTGATAAAATTATTGTTTTACTCTTGTCACAAAACACAATACTGAAAAACTTGGGGAGAATGCAGGCACAACCGGAGTATGTGCACAAACACGGAGGTATTAATGTGCCCTGAATGTGGACTCACTTCATGGGGTATTTTGCTGAGCAATGCACAGGACAGTAGGTCTATCACATCCCGTGTCTGCCCACTGTCTTGTAAGGCTGTTACCAATACCCTTGTTTCAAATGAGGGGCTGCACACTCCACTGGCTCATGCCTTAAGACATCATGGCTCACGTTGCTTCAAATGACAAGCGGTCTTCCTCCAAATCAAATAACAATGGACTTCAGAATGAAAGAAATTATTCTGTGTTCACTCTGAGAACACACTGAATTTTAATGCTTGAATAATACCTGATACTAGAAGTATGCATTTTTTTTTTCTGTGAAGTACTTGCAAGATGAACATTTAAAATTGCATCTTTTGATGCACTTCCTAACTAATGTAATACTTCACAATTTTTACATGATGAAGGCTCCTATTATTAAAGAAGGAAATTATTTTAAAACACTTCCAACTTGCAGCTTGTATGACCAACACAAGAACAAATAAACCACATCAAAGAATAGAAGGAAAAGAGAGTTCAATAAATATTGTTCTGAAACTACCGAAGAGTAATTATAAAGAACTGTTAAACTAACAATATTGTGACAGTATCATTTTTAAACAGACTGACAAAAGGATAAGTTACAAGATAAACATTTGTTTCTGCAACTTCACTTTTTTCTTGTTCTTTTGTTAAAGCTGTAGTCAAAATTCTTCTCTGGAGTGTAAGGTAAGGCAAGGGAATTATAGCAGTGGTTATACCTATGTTTTTGGCAAGTGAGCCTTTCAAAAGTCATAGTGTGACAACAGGAGTTTTATGAAGCCAAATCGTTTTATGTCTGGAATGCCTTTCTCTACTAATCTTTCCAACCTCAGTGAGGAGACCTACCCTACCCAATTAAAATGAAATGGAGTTTAACAGACTATAAAAGTGTAACAACATATTAAAAGCCACATAGACTGTTTACTCTAAGGTCAGAAAATTCTGTAAGAGCCAGATGAAAATAACTCTTTAAAAAAAAAAATTATTTTCAGAATTGTTTTCTTAAAGGATCTGCCAAGGCAGCTATCCAAGAGGAATAAATTCTACATGTCAAGAATAACTAAAGCAAAGGTTTTACTCTGCCAATCAAAGCTGGGAGACTCAACCCCTTTTAAAATGGATGCCATCTCAAAAACTCTAAAAAAGCAGGTCTTGGATATCTTAAAACATCTCTTTGTGCTTGAGACGTGTCTTTTAAAAGCCGTTTTTAAAAATCAAACCGCTGGATTTTTTTTCAGAGAGCCAACATAAAGCAGGCAGAGGGGTAATTTGATCACAGCATTTCAGCACAGTGAGGTAGGCGTGCACTCTCTGCTCTCTCCAACTCAGTGGTGGAGCCGAGCTGCAAACCAAACTAAGAAAGGATTACAATAAGAAAGTCTTGTGGTCACCAGGGCACATGTACCGCCTTGGAGAGGTCATCCCAGGATACACATGGGTGAAGTTTGTGCAAATTGCGCAACTGAAAGAGGGATTTCTGCAGCCCTGACACACGGTTTTCCATGGAAAGGGTATGGTCAAGGACAACGCTATGTTTCTCAAGTGAGCTCACTGCTTCTCAGCATAACCCTTTCAAAAAGTGGGAAGAGGCAGGAAGAGAAAAGCTTTCAACTCACTCTTACTTCCCTTCTTTTGTCCTTTCAAACCCTACTTCTCTCTTGCACAGTTCTCTACCATTCCACTATCAATGTAACACCAATTTATAACTTAAGCTGAACGAGAAGCCAGGAAATAGGCTTACTGGCACATCCAGTTTGTCTGCCTGTTCTACAGGCACCGCCAGTGGAAGCTCACAACGAACAGGAAGTGTTTCAGTGTTGTGACTGCGACAGAAAAAGCAAGGGTTTACCTAAAGTAACATTGGCAAAGCTACTATTAATATAATGCATTGTCATTTAATGAGGTCATCTCTAGACCATCATAGTGCTTTTTTATTTGCCCTGAGACTGACGTCTGACCTCAGCAGTCACCAGAGAGGAAAACAAAAAGTCCATGACAACACAGCTAATAACATACAAAACCCAACTGTTTGTGTTGGTCTTTTATTAACAAAGGTTACACTGCAGCTGACTTCCACTACAGAAGTTATAACAACAAACCAAACATAACCTAGACACAGACTGAATGGATGTTATGACAGAGTAATGGAACTGAATAATGACTTTAACAGTTCATCAAAATTATTCTTTCTGGCAGTGGTAATATATCTGCCCAACTCCAGCCCGGTGTTATGATTTTGTATTGTTGGCTATTTGTGAATTGCCTATCATTACCATGTGAACAAAAGCCACAGTCTTTCCAATGTAATGGGTAAGAACCTTGCCCACTGATAGCTCTTCATATAAAACTGATAATTGATGTGTTGAAATGTTCCCAAAGTCCTTTATTATATTTTACCGCACAGGGCCAACAGATAATCAGGGGAGAGTATTAGCAAAACCCAAGAAGTCTGTTGGGGCAGCAGGTGCTAATGTAATTTTTTACCACAATATATAAATAATCCCCTCCAAGCTCCTCTGATAAGATTATGTGGTAAAAGGAGCATGCGAAGGTTTTTTCACACAACTCTCCTGTTGCCTTAGAATAATTCATAAAAGGTTCCAGAGCCCTAGCTAACAAAAGTCTATATCCTACATTTGCTTTGGCAGTTAGACACCAATATTATGTTACTAAAATAACTGAACTTTAATAGAAAATGAGTGAACTGAGGGAATCCTGCTAAAATGTGAAAGATGAGAGGAATAAGACGGCATTAAATTTTCACATGATTAGAGTGTTATACTGTTTCGCCCTTCTTTTCAGGATGGCCTCTAGATTTCTGTATCAATATGAGACCATCTGCGTGGAAATAAACCCAATGAAGAAGTGCTTACAAAATAATCTTTTCCAGCCATGTTTTTCTTCACAAAAGTTGCTGCTTTGACTTGACCACATGTAATTAATTTTTATCTGATATGACTTAATGAGTTAATTCAGGTTACTTCCTCATCTGGATTCACAACATGTGTTCTCCCAGGTGTCATCATTTAAATACTGCAGGTTTTGTGGCTGTACCATAGCTACTAAGCATGTGTATAATACAATACAAGAACAGGAATTGCATTGGAGAAGTGCAATAGTAGGCAACAAGGTAAGTGGTGGACAATTGGCTACAAAGAAAAACCTCAGCGGGCTCCCTACATCGTAACTATGCTAACTATCCTAACTATTCTTTTCTGCACTGAGAAGCTCTTATATTCCAAATCTACAATCAAAATACTTCAAGGAGATTATTGCTTATATCAGGCAAAGCTCATCTATTAATTTTATCTCATACTTTTAAGGTGATCATAAATACCAAGAAAACCAGAAAGAATTAAAATTTTTCATGGACTGTTTCTGAAGGCCAAAGGCAATTTTACTTACATTTCTATCATTATCAACATTCATAAATTTCAATATTTTTAAAACAAAAGCACTTCGTTTCAACTTCTTGAGTTGACACAAAACACTTCAGATGAATTAATATCAACATTAAAAACACATTTCCCACTGCCATAGAGAGGTCCACTTCAGATCCTATTCATATTAGACTTTCTACACCTCCCATAATAAATTCCAGTTGTATAACTCCATGATGCATTACAAAGAAGACTGGTTAAAGTGGAAACTGTTACTTTACAGCAGAAATGCTCCTCTGGTCAGCTCAGACAGCAGGAGACATAGGGAGGTTGAATTTCAGGCCCCAGAGAGAAGTATGCTGGTTGGAAAATGCAGGTAAGTTGTTTTAAAATTAAATGTTTGCAATCCATTCAACTAAATTCTGATGTGCACCAAACTGACCTGAAACAATGTACTGCAATCTGGGTTTCCTTCTGTGTTTTGGCATTACTTTTTCCATGTGAAAGTCTGAAATAACTTTGTAGACACTGGATTTTCCACCAGACAATGATTCTCCAACAGGTCATGTCAGTAACTGAAATGTATTCAGTATTTCAGAGTATATGATACACACCTCCATCCCTTACTCCCCTTACCACTCCACACTTCTCCCCACTCCACCCTACTGCCTTCCCCCCAAGAAAAGGCAAAAAAAGTGATACTGACAAATATTAAGGGTAAGAGACATGTAAATCACATCAGATATCACATGGCTCTCTTGGATTCCTCAGTTCTGTTTTCAAAGTCGCCCATAATTTCTTCCTTCAGTTATGTAACAAACACAATGATTGGTCCTAAAAAGTCATTCATCACATCAGGCTGTGACTCCAAGGAAATCTGCCAGGCACCTGTATAGAATCTCTTCTTCTGGAAATGTTTTCCTTTTTCTGGATGTCTCACAAAGGACAACCCTATACCACAGGTCAGCCTGAAAACTGGAAATACTGTCGGCCATAAAGAAACCGGGCTGATGAGCTAATCAGTGTCAGTTTACTATTAATATTTGCTTGATGGGAGTTGAAAGGATCTGGCCATGACCAGCTCAAAGTAACAACTAAACTGAGTCCAGCTCATTATACATAATACCCCACAATAAGTGTGAATATGACAGTACACACAGGGTTACATACCTCTAGAGGATTAATTATTTTAATTTGGAGCATAATGGGCCATTAGAAACTCAGCTTCCCAATCTGTGTCATGCAAATAAATCTATTTTTGAGGTAGGGCTGAATGCAAAGGCTCCAAGACTACATTGGCTGGAGTCATGAATAGATCTCTCCTTCCATTGTGCTTCCACACAAGCACCTGCTCTGTGAGACTGGGGACCTTCCTGTGTGCTACCTGGGCAACACCAACAGACAGGCAGGTTCTACTCAGTACCCCAAGACGTTGAGGTTGAATGTGTTACGGGTAGAAAACTTCTCTGTTGGGTTATCTGGATATTTTAAAAACCATCCAGTTAACAATACTTGTTAGGAACCAGAAACTGCAGCATTGAAATAAGTGAGAATTCAATCATGAGTTTCAATGAAATTTGATTGGGACATAGTTACTGGGAATTACATTTTAAAACAAACACATACATAAAAGCACCTCTGCAAAGGGAAAGCTATGGTATCAAAGCCAAGTCTTTCAGAAATGTGTAAATATGCCTTAAGAATATATGTTCCCATATAACTTGAAGCAAACATCCTATTAATAAATATTAACTAATTCTGTAATTAAAGACTGGGTTACACCCATAAAGTTGAACATAATGTGAAATTCCAACTTCTGAATTAATATATTTGAACCACTGATACAGTTTTAATGCCAGTTTTAATATGTAATAATTATGCATTCTCCATTTACATGTGTATAAAAACATTTGTAAAATGCTCAGATTTACTGCACCAAAAAAAAAAAAAAAAATCCATGCAGTAAAGAGATATCTGGAAGAATTTCAAACTAAAAAAAATATGGTCACTTCGTGCAAGAGAATGGGTTTCTGCAAAATGAGGTGTATGGAAAACGGCTCTTTCAGAAAGGTAGCACTTTTATACACTTGTACAGTTCTGACTACCATGGATACTGGAGTACTGTGTACCAATGTCAGAGCAAATAGGAATTACAGAAACAAGAGAACATAACAAAAACAATCATATCTGACTTGAATATGGTTTATATCATACAATGTACTCAAGAGATGCAATGTTTTTACTTCAAATATAGCATTTCTGGGCAATATGCTGAAAAGAAATGCACAACGTTTATAAGGACATAGCTACATTTAAAAAATTGATATCAGACCCCATGGCAGTTGTAAGAACATGCCGAGAATTCTGAAAGAACACACTCCACTACTACAAAAAAGAATCAAGTACAGAAAATCAGTTGCTCTCATTTGAGTCTCTGCAGAGCTTCCACAATGCAAAAGCTTATTTAAAACCAGACCCAAACCCACATTCAGAAAATACTTCTCAAAAAAAATAACTTGTATGAAAAAGAAAAAAAAAATCATAATAAGGACAACATCAAAAATACTTAGTGAAACTGGGAAAATTAGTAGGTGGCATACTGGAAGAATGGCTTAGAAGAACTAAAGTGGAATAAATAGAAATTTTTCTGCCTTTCAGAATTCTTCATTTGCTTTTGCTCCCCGTCTGCAAGAGCAATTCTCAATGACTTGGACAAAAGGCGTGACACAGTCTGCAGATACGTCAGGTCCTTGTGACAGGACCGTTTTGTTTTATTGAGCATCAAAAGAAACTTCTGTTCAGTGACAGCAGCTTTAGCCCTGCCATTACTTGATATAGGGAACTGGATACCCTCTACTCATTATACAAAATGTGTATATCAACAAAGGGTGTATCGTGTTTACAAAAGAACTATACTGACGTGTTAGATAATGTTACATCCAGCGGTCTGTAACCTAGACTATACAACATGAAGTTGAAAACTAAAGCATGTGGCAGTGAAACAAGCAGTTTTGACTTAGAAGTGCTGTGAGGCTGAAACTGAGTTTAATACCAGTGAATAATAAAGTGCCTGATTCAGCACTCCTGGTACTGAAAATATATCACCAGGTTTCATGTACGTCTCTAAGAAGTCAAGAAAACAGTACATTACAAGAAGAGGAATTCAATTCAGAGGGAAGAATTAATTGCTAGGGAAAAAACAACAACGAAAAAACCAAACTAACAAAACCCAAAAAAACAAAACAAAAACCCAAACCAAAACAACAACAAAAAAACCCACCAACAAATGCCACTGTTCCTCAGTGGCAACAGGCTTTATTAGTGACTTAACATGACCTTCCCAAAGACTCTGCCTCTCTTTATCAGCTTAACCTTGAACAGGGACAAGAGGGACATGTCCATCATTTACCGTGCATTCAAAGGTAAAAGCCCAGGTTATCAAAAACATACAAATACAAAGCTTTGAAAAGGACCCACCATTTTCTTTTATTCTCATATTTAGCTGAAATCAAACAGCATTCAACTGAAAGAAAAACTCTCCCACCATAATTCATCCTTTTCAGTGCCATTGGAAAGATCACATTTGAGCGCACCTACTTGGGCCAGGGTAATGCACATGGTAAGGTTGAATTGTCCATACTTCTTTGCAATATGTCTGACCAGCACAGGCAAGTGTGTGAAGTTCTGCGGGTCTTCACTGCTGGACTTGCCTGGGACAGCGACCAAAGAGACTGCGGCATGACGAACTGAAGGCAACGCTAGCTTCTTGGCATCTAACCACCCTCAAGTGTCCCAGCACTGTGAGCAGCAGCTGCCCAAGCAAGGTTGTTCGAAAGTCTCTGGTATGGAGGAGTTTTAGCTGCCGGAGCTGGCACAAATATCACTTTGCAGTAACTATGCTGTTGAGCTACCTTGACCACCCATTCCTTCTGAGATAGTAGCAGCTCCTGCTGAGCCATGCTCTCTTGACTGAAGTGAGCAGAAAGTATTCATCTCCTTACTGTTAGGTCAGATGCAATAAATGTGCAGGCTGGAAGGTGCCAGTTGGAATTTGCACATAATATAAATGATGAAATTTGTTTTTAATTGGAACAGAGTAAATAACTTAGGTAGGGGGGAGAAACATCTCTTTTCAAAGTGTAATACTGCTGCCACCAATGAGACTCCAGCGTCTTTACATTTTAAAAGACAAAATGGATTTAGAGACGGTACTGATGAAAGCAATTTCCACGCACAATTCCTGGAGACCTTCAACTTGCCGTGTCATTTTGGTTTTGCTTGTATTCATATCCTTCCTGGTTTTCACTGAATTGGCCATCAATGACAGCATATGTGGATTAGTCAAATATAGGCAGAAAAATAGTTTACCTCTTAATTTGTGGAACCCATTTCACATCCAAATACATGTAATTTTATTTGGATTAAGAACGACCTAAGTGAAGCAATCTGGTCCTGTAGTTTTCCAAGCTGACTATGGTTGGCCATGGCTATAGCATGCAACGACAGTAGGTTCACGTGGAATAACTGGATTGAACTGATTCTTTAGCAAATGGGAAGATTGGACTTTCAAGTTCTATTACATTTATCAGTGCATTTTGAAAGAAGGTTTGTTTTTCTTTCAGTTTTCAAAAATGCTGTCCACAATTTTCCTGTTGCTTCTTTTAATTACTGACATCATTGCCACTCCCTAAATAATTAAAAAAAACCCAAACGACAACAACAAAAAAACCCACGAACACCCCAAACCCAGAAGAACATAATCACTTTGTTTCTTCCAAAACAAAGCCTTTTGTTTTGGTGCTTCCAGGCCATAAATATTATTTTTGCAGCAGTTTCTTGCTAAAATACCACAAACACCAGCATGATTCATCTGACAAGTACCATTCAAGAGGAGGGGAAAAAGAGAAGAAAAAAAAAAAATTCTGTCTTTGAGGTCTGACACTGCTTAAATCAAGATCTGTAAGGGAAAGTAGTTACCTTCATGCTTTGTCACTAATTTATTATATTGATATTAAAAAGAAATTTATAGTATTATTCCCATGAAGGCATGAACTGGTGAAACAGTAATGATAGATATACCACTGGTGAAGTTCAGAATCTTTCAGTGAACAGCAACTGAAGTAAATATTAAATAGTTAATTGCAGAGGATAACATTCAGTACAGTACAATGCTATTGAAGAAATTTATCTCAAATGAAAACTCTTATGCTAACCTCAGTTAATTTGCAGATCTGTTTGGCACAGAAGACAATATCAGCACAAATTCTTAGAGCCTGAAACCTTTATTCTCTGGTGGCTAATATTAATTTTTCAGATATATCTAGTAAGTACACACTGGAAAATTAAATATCAAAATACATAAAACAGTCAAAAGACACTGCCTATTTAAATATATCTAGTAATGCCGTTTCAAATATGAGTCATGAAAGGAAACCAAATAAATAAATATACACATTGAATCACTAAAAGTAATTAAAGTGATTTCTGGGTTTGTTGTTGCTATGCATTTGTTTCTTTGTTTGTTTTTTTTCTATATTACTGGTGAGAACAGAAACCCTCTGATTCTTTTGAGACCATCATTCACAGAAGTACTCAAAAAGTAAAAAGTCAGAAATAGGTGTTATAACAAAACCAGATTTAAATTGTTTAGCTAAATATACTTTCTGACCAAGGCATTCACTTTTCAATATTTTTGACAGTATTTGGCAACAGAGGTACTGGATGGGGAAGATCCATACAAATCCTGGGCACTTCAAGTCTGAATATCAGAAATACATTTTTTAAGAGCCTGGATTGAACCATACTATTTAAAAAGCTTGTGTGTTTAGAGGTTTTCCTATCCGTTAGATTGACTAAATAGAAAAAAAATCCTACATTCTCCTTTCAATCCGTAAGTAGACAGTTTTCTTCATTCATCACTTAAAAAATTATAAAAGCAAATTCAGGAGTTTAATGAGTTTCAAAGGGGATATAAAGACAAACAATATATGCAACTACACAACCAGACATGCAGTAGCATGGGTTGAGACACAAACAATGAGCCTGAGTTTCAGAAAGGATATTGATTTTCCAGCTTTGGTCATGAGTCAGACTGCACACTGAGAATGATTTGTTCTTGGGGTTTGATTATCACTCAGACTGCCTTCCTTAGTGTTTCTGCTTTGGAAGTCACACAGTTACTGAGAGAAATGGGACAGTAGCCCGGAGAGACCACTGTTTCAAACTTGTGTGGCAAAATATCTGTATTCTTATTTGGCTGGGAGAAGAGGAGAAAGGCCAAAGTATACATTTTTAATAGAGTTTGAATGAATATCTATTAGAAAACCCACAGTGGGGTTGCTAGGAGGGGAAGCCAAAACCAGAATTCAAAGGGGACAGGAGGGTAAACCAATGAAAGGAATTCTTTCCCATTTCCTACAACATGTAAAACTGAGGGAGAGGAAATCAACATACTAAGAGTACAAAAGTGAACATATTAATTCTTTAATCTATGACTGTCCTTTGCAGTCACTGCTGCTGTCACAGAAAAGGCACCACATGAGAAGAACATGTGGAGAAACAGCCAGCAAGTGTTGACGGTAAGCCTCAGCTTTTCGTTTTAGAACAGCTTCATGGCACAACAACTTTGAGAAACACTAGTTGAAACAGTAATCTACTTTCTCAAAAAAGGTAATGTTTCACCAGCCCAGACAAAAAGTACTTATTTCTTTGCTCACCTGTCATTGTGCAGCTCTAAAACAAAAAAACCCAAAACCTTCCACATACAAAAACCCACAAAGCAGAACTGCATATTGTGTACACATGTCAGGAAGAGGTGGCATGATTACCAGATGTTTGGGTCCATCTTAGTAATCAGACACCACGCAGACTTGAATAATAGGTAAAGAACCGTTTTCCCCATGATGACATACGCTTCCTTGAAAGACAACAGATCAGTTCAGCTGTGGTGAAAGTGATTCATCACTTTATAATGACAAAGTAGAAACCTCATGAGAAACATGCTGCTCACCCTGTTCTTTATTTTTCCATGGGTGGAGAACAAAGTGGCATCAATTAATTATTAATTACAAAAATCTTTTTACATGTAGAGTGGTAAATTATTGTGCTTTGCTAACAATAGTTAATTTGTTTCTGAGCAAGACTTCTGAAATATATGAGCAATTTTCTTCATGTTATATACAAAGATTTGAGAGATTAATTGTCCAGATGTTTCCTTGGGTTTTGTTCTCTCTTTCTCACATAATAAAAATCTTTCAGCACATTTTTTTCCCCAATAAACTGACAGTCCATCTGTTATACTTTGCTGGAGACATAAAACAGTACTACATGTGTGTTACAGTCATTCTAAAAAGTAAATCTTCACCATTTTCCTTTACAAATAAGGTGAAAAACTCCATTTTTATTTGTTAGGTAGTGTCTTGATATGTTGCCCTTTGCCCTAAAACACCAGCCCTCTTCACTAATACCTCCACCTTTGCTTCTAATGTCAGGGGCTAAAATCTTCATATCCCAAGTCAGACCATCAAGTATTTCCAGCTCTTTCACAACAGAAACTCTGGAAAAATACAGCAGAGCAAGTCTTTTAACAATGATCACCTATTTAAATACAGCAAAACTCCTTCAGAACTGTTTAGAAAGTATCTATCTCAGGATGTCACGAGTAAAGTGAATAATGAGAGTACGCATTTTTATTTCTGTATTTATTAAAAGAAGAGTTTGTTCTGTAAACTGAACAAGTGAAAACACTGGTTAAAATGCAAGAAGTGTCAAAACCTACTTCTTAGATTGCTGCTACAAAATGACAGTCTTGAAGTAAAACTGATAAGGAATTTTTTAGCTGTGGCCATGTAAAATTGGTAGTTTTAAAGCTTAGTTTTCCAACGTACTTTTAGGATGCAAAATTTGAAAACAGCTATTGACTTTTATTTCAGCTGATAATATATATATTAAAAAAAACCACCAACAACAAAAAACCCCACAGAAATCTCTCATCTCTAGTCCTTCAAAGTCTCACACCAAAGAAAAACAGAACATTTAATAAAATAGTAAGGTAAGACCATGTCAAGAAGACCTATGTCAGCAGATGTGCTGTAGTCAGAACTTTGACAGATTTGAAGGAAATCTTTATGTAAATACAGCATTTTGTCTAGGCAGATGAGACTTGAAGTGGTATCTAATATTTGTTGGGTTATTTCAGAGCCTTGAAGGTTTACGAAGTCTCAAACAAGTTTCACACAGGGCTAAATACAAATTGCTAACAGTTTGCAATAACATTGATGAATCTTTTTCAGAGGGCATTTCAGGGTTTCCTCAAGTCTTGTAATTACAAGTCAAGAATCTTTGTTAAACCCTGTGCTAAATAAAGTAATACTGTGAAAAAGGCAGGCATGATGCACCACCAGCATTCCCCAGCTGAACAGTGTTCATTGAAAGCAAGCTGCAAAGTCTGCTAAAGTTATTGGGAAGAACTGCTTTGGCTTCAATTAACTCCAAATCCCTCTGAGAGTGACCTGTGAAGATGTGGGGGTGTTCTGGTTTTGTTGAAAACAAGACCAGTATTCTTTTGGTGAGTTTTCCTTTCAGTTAAGTTTTTCAAGTACCTTCTAAGTAACTGCACTTTTGTGAATTTAGCTACATGTTTTTTGAGACGCTGTTCGCTCTGGACTGATAAGAGCAACCAATGGAATGCAGAAGAAGCTCATGTTTAGATTTATTGCTATAACTAAGAATTCTGATAACATCCCGTAATTGAGAGAGGCGTATTTGCAAGGAGGGGTGGACAGAACAGGTGACTAAAACTGACCAAGTGAGTATTTCATCCCATGCACATCAGACACCCTATAAAAGAGGGAGATCACGAGGGTCTCACTCTCTTCAACCATGGCCAGCATCTGAAGAGGACCCTGCCTGTCGTCCCTGCAATCCAAGGCCTGAGACCCTGCATCCCTGAATCCAGTTCTGGTTTGTTGTGAAGTCCCACTCAGGACTTTCAGGTGCCTGCCCTGCAGCTGCTGGAGCCACACCAGCTCCCAGCTCCTCTGCCGCTGGAGTGATGGCAACTCCACATCGGGCAACCCTGCGCTACCTGGGATATTCAAGGTTGGTTTTGTATATTTTATATTATTTTCTCTATTTATTAGTAGCATTAGTAAAGCATTTTTAATCTTTTTTTTTTTCCCCCCCAACTTGCAAAGCCTCCCTCCTTATCATCTTCCTGTTTGGGGACGGCGAGTGAGGGGGTAACAGAGAGCATCTGCCATGGTTTATTGTAGCCTTGCAATTAAACCTTGATAGGTGGAAACTGCATCAGGAGACTCATGGATGGGGCTGATGCTAGATATGGATTCAAAGCCAAAGGTATGAATGTATCCCCACAAAGGAAAATTTAGATAAACCTGAGTGTGTTCAGCAGAGGAGGACTTAGATGGGGGAGGGGAAAGTTGTCATTTGAGAAGAATCCAAGAGAGAAGGCCTCTTGCCCGAAGTCCTTAAGATGTTACTAGAAGTGGATGTGTAAAACCTAGTTTCTTCAAGGAAAAGCTGGACAAAAGGTATGGAGGAGAGCTGACTGCAGTGACCAAAGGGAAGGTGTGAGTATCAGTAGCTGGCAGATGTGTGGCACTGGGGAAATAGCAGGAGCAGGTACTGACGAGGAAGACACACAAGTACTTGGCAGTTGCAGTTGGTGTGGGAGACTGAATGGAAAACTCCAGTGGGAGCAGACTTCTGGCAAGCTGTGGGTCAAGGAACTGGAAGAAAAAGGGCAACAGATGTATGATGTACAAGGCTCAAGGTGAGAATGAGCTGGGACTACTAAGGGACACCTCTTCAAACCGAGTATTTTAAATAGGACCTTGAGTCGCAGCTGAGTATTGGCACACATACTCAGTATGAACAGATAACAGAGAAGCTACTGGGCACTTAATTTTTCCTTTTTTCTGCTGTTAAAAATGCATAGACCTGGGCTTGCCCATCAAATTAGAAAAGTCAGCTTTTCCCATACACATGAAATATGGTATTCTCCCTAAAATAACGAACCATGCTCGCCTGAGTAAAACAACGATCTGCATTAATTAGTAAAAAATAACAAAAGATCATTCGTTTAAATGTTTACATAAACACTACTTCATATGTGACTAAAAGATAATAAAAATACAGCTAACATTAAAAAGCACTTCAAAGAGTAGGCAATGAGTGAGTTATTTGGATTTTTATCTTCATTAGAAGTCTAAGAGGTTACTTATATTGCCTCATACCTTACTTTTAAAACTACATTTCATTCAAAATTGTTCATCCCAGCATCAACCGTATCCTTCGAGAATACAGGTGCTCTTCTCTACCAAGTTATGGAACTGGTCTTTTTTCACTTTTCAAGACACACAAATGGTGATATCGTAGTCAGTAAGCAGTATCCTAATTTTCTAAAGATGCCTCCCTTGCAAGATTTTTACTTATTCTACTGTAACACCAACTGGTTTCAGTCTCTATCCTGAACACAATGACAAAAATGTGCTTTCAGAAGACCCAGAATTTAACTCGTGATTACCAGTTATAATCTGATTTGAACAACCATTTCTAAGAAGCCACTGTTTTAAGAGAAAGGTGATTTAGTTCAACCAAGCAGAACACTCAAATCCATAGTTGTTCTCGTCTAAGAAGTAACATGGAGCTACTGTAATAGCTCCTTGGTTTTCCAGCTGTTGCCTGCAGAAATCTGGAGTCTGTAGACTATTTATAAGAGACTAAGAAATATGCTAAAGCAAAACAAATTCATCTATGCTGTGCATACTTGTGAAATTTCTAGAGGTTTACATACCCACTGGGAAATATTTAGGATCTGTAAACTAAAACACATTGAAAAACCACTACTCATGTCATTGTTTTCTGTAAATCTGGTGGTAACCAGCTCTTGGAAAGTGACAACACTGTTTCAGAAGGGCATTTGTTTTCCTGGAAAAGCATGGGAGGAGCGTAAGGAAGGAGGCAGGAGAAGAGGCAATATAACTTGCTTCTTCTTTGCAAGCACAGGGTTCCTCTTGTGCTTAGGAGTCAGAAATGAAGAAAAGGTGAGAAAACAAGAAAGTGGGATGAAGTTGAGTCAAAGTCCAGAAATCAAAATTCATATGCAACTCAGGCCAATTCTCTTTCTGGAGGGCCAGTCCTTTGGACTCATCATGATGTGTTTTAAATGGTATTGTCAGCACAATGCAAACACTGCAACCTGATATCAGGATGCCAGACTGACCATGACCACTTTGTGGCACTCAGCATTTTTAATCAACACAGCCAGTTCTCCATTTTTTCAAGGCTGAGTACTACTGCACATTTGAACATTAAAAAAAAAGGCCAAGAAGTTTCAGTGATCTATGCTACTTTTTTAGAGTAACAAAGACTATGATTTACATCCTTCTCTTATCACTGTAAGCTAGTAATTATCCCAGCCAGCATGTGCTGAAGTGAAACAATCTTCAGTCACAAAGGAAAGAACAAAGAAAGAAAAGTATTTTTCTGATAAACGCATTCAAAATTACAAATGTCACCTGTTAATGTCTGTGCTGCTGCCAGAATTCCAAAGCTGGCACAGAGGTTTTCATTTATGTATACTAACACAGGTTCAAACTTTTTATGTTATTATAGTAATAACACTATATAAACAAATGCTTACCAAAAAAAGCAGCTGGAAGCTGGATACTGCCATCTTCCCCTGGCTTTTGGTGTCTCTGAAGGGATGTTGTAATATGAGCTTCTAATAATGCTTAATAAGCATTTAGCAACATCTATTATAGATGGTGGGTATCATATGCAGAGCTGGGTGGGGTCTTCTTTACAGCAACTCACCATATGGTATCCCTATGAATGCAGCACTGATAAAAGTAATCTGTTGAACCTGAATGACTTACTCTGCTGCTGTAGCATTAAATTACTTTCCTTCCTCTTCCCCCATTCACTTGCATTAGGAGTAAAGTTGATTCACCTGTTTATCTCGCATTGTAGCTACCATGTTCTCCAGCTGCTTGTATCACCAGGATTTAAAATACATTCTGTCACATTATTCTATTTGCATTTGTTTTGCAGAGTGTGAGCAGAGGAAGGAACAAAATACATGGGTTAGTGTTGAAAGAATCAAACTGAAGGACTGAATCCTACACTGTTTTCTCAGCTGCCACTACTCTAAGGAGGCTACAAAACTTTTACCTGAGTAAGGATTGCTGGGTCAGAGTGAATGATTAGAATTAAGCCACCACTGCATTTCTCCATTTCCTTTCGTGTGCGTAGAGCATCTGATTTCACTGAAGAGGCACAACGGGGCACTGCATCTGGCCTGAGATCATTGAAAGTGAATAGAGGAACAAACAAATGATCTCTCCGTATGTGATCTATGTAGAGCAGGTAACCTAGCCCCCTTAAATTGGATCTTACATATAACTACATGAAAACCAGCTGTTTCACGGACAATGTCTCTAATAAAGGCTCGATTCTTATTTTCTGTCCCCCACATTCTTCTTTCCATTGTAACCATTTCTTACCTTTAGGGGCTTTCCACCAGCCAAGAGACACTACCATTTTGGCTGATCTGGATCTACCTGTTTCTTGGGGACCACATGCCTGCGTTGACTTGACTGACAGGCTCCTGTCAAACTATTTAATAGCCACATTTTGCTTTTAGTTCAGTAGAGGCCTTAACTTCAATGTCCTTTTCCCACCAGTGGCAGATCTGCATAAAACATGCAAGACCATCGTTCTAGGTCTGTTAGTTTTGGTTGAAATTTTCCATGGGTTCAAAGTTTTGAGGAGAAAATACTAACAGACAAAAGACAGTGATCTCGCCTAAGGCTAAAAGTTAATTATATTCATAGTGGCCCAGGATATATTTCCTCCCTATTTTTTTCTGCTAGCTTTCATAAAGAAAGTTACAGAAAATGTTTAATTTTAATATATACACAAGTTAAAAAAATCCCTTGATAGTAGGTTTATTAAGAGTTTTATCAAAAAAACTTTTGGAAGACAAAAGAAAATCTATCAGACTACAGCCTCTTCTAAACTATGAGAAAAAGCTTAAACCATAGAGACATAAAAATGTTCTGGTATCCGGTTACCTCAATTCCATATCTTATTAATACAATTAACACAGTGATATATAACAGCTGTATCATTTCTGTTCCTAGTATTTTTTTACCCCTCTATGCACTAAGTCATACCATGTTCAGTCTTAGGTCCTGAGCTTTCAAACATTTAAGTAGTGTATAATTTTATCTAGCTGAGAGGTTCCAATGAAATCAGTGAAGCCATTCACAGGAGCAAATCTATCTCTGTGGTTGGGTGCCTGCAAGATCAGAAGCTTAGATAATGAGAATTTTATGGCAGCAACTTTGTGCTATTTATTTGTATTGTTCAGCCACTAGCATACTTTTGGGCACTGCAAGATGTTAATCTGAATATATTAAAAGATACTGGGAATGACTGTCTGGATCACCAGGAAATTTTAGTTAACCAAAGTGTAAATATGTGCCTTTTAGAACCAGCACACCAGTCACTTATATTTCAGAACCCTCTCTCCGGTCTCCGCCTTGTTTGCATGGCTGATCATTTCTGGACTGAGACAGTCTAATTCCTTTGTGCAACATGCAATATCAGTCACTAAACATAACATCATCAAAAACAATTAGTATGTATTAGTGGAAGGTTATTTTGTACATGCAACCTTCTTGTGAACAATTCAATGAGTATTTGATATGTGTCACTAATATGTCATCATTCTTATGGATTTTAGTTGCAGAGCAAAAGATAATTTTTCATATCTGTGCAGGTTTAATACAACGAGCTCTTGCCTACTACACAGACTTCCATATTTTTATAGTGCATTAAAAACAAAGAATAGTAATAAGATCTTTTTCCTTACAGATATATTTGTAGAAGAAAACTTCTTGCTAGAATACATAAAATTTCCAAGGAGTTATCAGATCCCATAGAAAGGCTGCCTGCTGGTTCCAATTACTTGATCGCCACTGAATTCTGTGTGGCAAGATATCACATAAAGAAGTTAGCAGAAGTAATGCCATGTGTTTGATTATTGCTTTGTATCTTAAAAAGGAAAAGAACAAGGAGGAACACCATCAGGAGGCAAAACGCATGAAAGGATTCCTACTGTCTGTGCAACATAACTATGCAGGTACATAGATGAGAGAATGAAAGACATAGGACACAGAAGACAGCAGTGAAGTTGACCTGAAGCTGTGATCTCTAGGTGTCTGTCCCAGTACAAAAGGACTTTGAAGCGTTTACATTCGTGATGCACCACATAACAGAACAAAAAGCAGCAGAAATGCTGGAAACTACCTGACAAAGGATCCCTTTTGCTGAACCAGCGGAAGCAACAGTGGGAATTTTTGCCACTTAAATTCCACCATGTGGATGCAGATGAAGCCTCACACTAGAAATGAAGACGGGGCATGCATGGGAAACAGAGAGGCCGCTGATGAGGGGAAAAAAGTGCTGAGCCACTGCTGTTTTAGCCGGAGCACTGACAGCAAAACTGTCCCTGGGAAGTTTGGCTGCTGTTTTTGCTATCTTCATTCCGAGCAAACAGGAACTGAGTATATTGTATATTCAGGACAATAGCTACGTGATCCATGTAGGATAAACGATGCACCACAGACACTGCACTGGTTCCTCTTTTCACATGAGTCAGAGGCGCAATGAGTGAAGTGCAGCATGAGTGCTCACAGTTATTAATTGCCTTCCCCATCCTCTGCTGGCAGCACACAACGTGGCTGCTCAATTCATGCCAGTGGTGCCGCATTTTATGGCAGGGCTCATACACAGAATAAAACTATGATGAAACCTGTTAGAGATGCTGCAGATTGCATCCAGGACATGTATTTTCATCCCTTCAACATTCTGTGCTTTGTTAATACAGTTATAGAACATATAGTGGAAAAAGAAGTTTCAAGAAAGAGAGTTTCATGCACAATATAAACTAATGAACAGGTTATTGCACTTATTGTGTGCTTTTTCCATGTTATGGTGTTTATGTTCAGAGAATCTCCTCTACATTCCTTAATGCAGTGGGCTTGTGACATGACTAAACTTAAAGGGGACTTTCTATCTTGCTTTGACCAAGAATTGAGTTCTTATTTTGTCCAGCTTTAATGTAGATATTATGGATAAAAGAAAACATAAGATAAAATGGGTGCTGCCTTGAAAATTTCACTAGAAAGCACAAGTATGGATTAATACACATGCACAATAGTAGTGTAGCTATTTGCAGCATTCATGTGGATGTTGCTGATGTATCATATTAGAGAGGAAAGCCAGGAAAGCATCAAAATCACTCAATACTGGTTTTATGTAGTGCACAGCACGAGCTAGTTCTCCCATTTTCCAGGCATTTCTTAGGAAAAGAGGAACTCCGCATAGTTTAGCACCTCCTTCTTCTGAAAATGCACAATCTTCTTTCCAATCTCCTTTTTTTCTCCACTTCTAGAAACGTGGCAAATGAGTCATACAGATGAAAGAAAAAAATTACTCCCTGGCATACTGCACATTAGAAATTTGTCATCAACAGAGTCTCTGAGCCAGACTTTGAGGACAGTCCCGAGTGTCCCCTTTGCCAGCCTTAAGAAGCTTAACCAAAGTTGCAATACAGTGACACAGAGTCAGACATTTCTTACTCTGGTGGGAGTTTCAGTTGCACTGCTATTTGGCCACAGACTTCTTCTCTCTCCAAAGAAGGCAAGTTAGAACGGACAACTATTTTTCAGGAGCCAAGATTCTAGGTCTGCAAAGTCTTGAGCTCCAACTATGAGACTCGCTCAGTCCCCTAGTTACTTTTCACTGGTCTTTTCTGAGAAATCACATTGCAAACCCTGCTGTGATCTACCAGCCAGCCAACTCTGTCCTAAGGGATTATAAAAAGAGAGAGAAGCTTTGTTACTGCACTGTGGATAGAAAATATGATCCTAAGATAATAAAATAGGTACTAGGGCCTAGCAAGGAAGTCCTGGCCATCGCCAGCCATATGTCATTCGCTACACTTGGACTTTGAGACTTGCACGTGTATCAGGTTACAGAGGTCTGAGAGTTTGAGCTCTAAGAGAGATCTTTGATTTTGTGAGGGGTGAAACTGGACATGCTCAAAGAGAAACAGGTCCATGCAGCTCTTTACCAAAGTCCTAGCATAGGACAGGGGAATTCAGAAAAGTCGTGAGTTGAATACCAAACTGCTTGTGCTCTTATTCAGATCTGACACAGCAGAATGCCTGATATCAAAAGCATATTCATAATAATTCTTGGGGGCAGTAATTAAGAACATTTATTTAAGACAAATGAATCCACACAATCCATCAGTCTGTGAAATTCTGTCTCACCGGGAAAGAAGTACTACACTTTGTCTCTCCAGGTCCATTATTTCATTGCAGCCCATTGTGCTTGCTACACACGATAACAATTTGTTGCTGCCTGATAAGAATTGATTCACACCTTTTTCATTTGTGTTCTTCGCCTAAATATTATATAATGGTTAGAAACTAGTAGAGTATCCAAGGATTTTAGGCAACCAAACCAGCACCTAACTAAAGCTAATGAAGGTCATCAAAAGGTCTAAACTGGACTACAAGAGTATAAAGGTACATGAAGATGTCCAGCACAAACCTTTCAGCATTTTGAAATACCTGAAAGAAAAACAACTTTAGCACATGACTCCTACTTCTAACTCCTGCCCAGTATTCTCCCCCTTGTACATGGCTATAAACTAGGAGAGAAAAAGGCTAGTTTGGACTGGATTTGAGTAATATCACCCACAGCTTGATGCTCGTAACTGATTCCTACCTGTTGTTTTTAAAATGAAGTTTGATGACAAGCAGTCAGCTAAAGAGCATGCATGACAGCGTTTTTGGCTCAATAAGAAAACCATCTGTACGAAAGAAAAGGGAAAACTGGATCACAGCACAGATTCAACTCACCAAATCAGTCCTCGTATAGGACTGAGGGGAAGAGGATGCAGAGTCAAAAGAGGATGACCCTGCTCCTTACAGCAACCACATGCTCTTAGTTTCACGTCAGTCACTTTGGATCTGCACTATCAGTTTGGCTTTTAAAGCCTTTCCATTGACATATATACAGCTAGATATGAGATTAAAAGCAACCATCAATTGTTTTAAATAGAGAGGAAAAAGCTTTGTGAGAAGAGAATTTAAAGCACGGAGAAATTTTTTTTTTTTTAAATGATCTGTGATGTAGTTTGCACAGCACACACCACTACAAAGGGAGAAATCAAATATGAAAGAAACACTTGCTATAAAAGAATTTTGCAAGTTTTTCCTGTGATCACATTGTTACGTGCTTTCCTTTTCTTCAAGTGTAAGCCATTTGGGGTAGAATTTTGGTTTACTGTGTGTTTCAAGAATTTCTGACTCTGATGGGAGTATAACGTATGAATCACCCTCATTATACAGAAATCTCAAAAATGTTTTTCAAAATTGTTTTTTGAAAACTGAACAAATTCAAAAATTGAAATGAGACTCTGAGTAAATTTAGTATAAATAAAATATAACCATTAAAAAGTAAATATTAAACCCTAAAAAAGTCGTGGTAGATTGTCTTGAAATATATTGAAGAACCCTAGAAGAGCTACTCAGTATCAAAACACAGCAGCTATTGTATTATAGGAAGAAATGTATTATTACCAGCACTCACTGATAAATGAATACTAGTCTATTAGTTGTCCATATCCCTCTTATAAGGTTAAGAGTGGAAAACCTTGGGTTTTTTTGAAAATTTCCACTAAATGCATTGCAGAATATGTTTGGGTTTTTTCTCCTCTTCTTCCTTTTCACACTTTCCCACATCACACTGAATTAAACAAGTGCTACCCAGGCTGGGATCTCCCACACTTTCCTATCCCCTTCTCCCTCTCCCAAATATTCAAAACTTCCACAACTAGTTTTCTTCCACAGCAACACAAACAAAACATAGAGTTTCCAGGCTCAAAGGTAGCAATTCAATTTCATGAAAGTAGAAGTAGGAAGCAGCATTTGCAACTCCCAGGCTCTTTTGAAAGTTCTATAAATCAGGTCTCCTCAATTGTTTTATAGTTGTAATTATTGCTTAAATGGAGTTTACAAAAACAAACATCCAACTTCCAAACAGAGTCACAGGAAATCCATTAGCACACTTTAGTTTTTATCCTCTTAGCATTCTTCCATTTCACGGAGTGTACGGATTTCTTGGTTAGAGGTATGGGAATGAGTAGAGCTCAGTTTCACTCTTATCTTTACTAAATTTCAGCTATTTGTTTATGCTAGTCCTCAGCTACTAGAGTATTTAAAATGCACATCGACGTTGTAGTGGCATAGATCTACTCTACTTTAAAAACAAAACAGTTTGGTAAGCATGATAGTAAACCACAGTATAAAGTTTCAAAACAAATGGATATTTATTCCATAGTGTATACAAAGCATTTACATAACAATATGTATTTAGATTAAAAGTCCACACACATTTAAATATGTATTTAAATTTATTTACATTATATAAGCAAAATATTTGACAGAAATCAGAGACATTATGTAAATAAGCAAGAGGGATTTAGATGTACTGTAATTTTTACTGGTATACAGGATGCTGTATCATTTAATTATGTTTTAAATTAGGTTTATTTAAAACAATCTGTTGCTTAATTAATATTTTTCTCTGTAGAAAAGCATTAGCGTTGTGATTTGTTGATGCCATTTTCAGTGAGGGGAAGAAGTTGAGCCAAGAAAAAAGGCAGTGTTCCCTATTTATGTGTCCATATTAAGGAAATACATCATAATGCTGAATCAGCATATTGGGCAAAAACACAGGTAATAAGGAAACAGACCTCAGAGAAATGACATTTAGAGCCAGTGAAGGATACTAAACTAGCCATAAGATCAACCTGAAGTCTTAGTAGTAGACAGGACCTAGAAAGCTGAGAAAGCTGCTGGCACTGGTATCAGGTTCAGCACTGACAGGGGACTTGGGTTTTCCCAATGGTCACGGCAACATCACTTTGAAAAGAAATTTCTTAGAAGGCATCAGAGAAGTCCACCACCAGTCATTGAATTAGGCGGAGAAATACCATCACTAAGAGAAAGGTCTAAGAGCTTGATTTGGGATTTCATCGTTTAGAGGGACAAGACTTCTGCTTAGTGATCTCGGGGCTGATCTTTGGAAGACTAGACCCACACACTTGCAGTCAGTTTGCCTTGCACTGCTTATTCTCTCGCAACATTTTTGACTTGAAATTGCTCTGCACTTTCCCACACCAACCTCTGCACAAACAGTGGAAACATGGACAAGACGCAGGGCAGGGGGAAGCTTGAAAAACAGCAGAAAGCATTTTTTCTTCACTGAAGCAGTCCTCGCAGAGCAACAGAAAAGGACTGACAAGCTGGTGAGGGATCATGGATTCTGTTACATAGCCATATTTCTCCATTCCACTCAGGCGTGCTACAAATTGCTGCCTTCCACTCACCTAAGTAGGTAACCAAGAACATCTGTGAAAAATTCACTACTAAATCCTGGAACTAAGCTTTTTTTGTCAGTAGCATGTTACAATCAACTTCTTTCTAAATAACATTCAAGAACTGAAATAAAATTAAAGATGTCGTTATGATTCCGCTTAAATACACCATAAGCTAAAAGAGGCATATAATTAGATTTAGAACAAAATTGTAATTTTTGATGGCAACATTGCATCTCCCCCAAATTTAAGTTTTAAATGTAGAATAACCTTCCAAATCAACTCCTTCTACCCAAATATTACAGTATTTGGCATGGAAAATAGATACTTTCTGTTCTGTTACACACCTTGTGAAGAATGGAAGCTGCATTTCTGCCTTGTTTTGTTTAAAGTGCCAAGTATATTCCACTTTGCTCACACCTGACACTCAAAACAGAGTGGTTTCATACTTTTTTGTATTGTGACATGTAAAAGCATGACATATGTCTTTGCGAACTGTTCTGTGTTCAGAAGATCTATGGATGGTGGATACATTTTTACAAGCCTCCAGAGACCCTGATGACACCACCATACATCGTTATAAACCTGACACAGCTCTTATTCCTCAACAAATTTAGTTTTATTTCTGAGAGAAAAGAAAAGTACCATCTGGGTCAGACTTGGCTCAAAGGGAACAGTGAACAGACATTAAATTGGCAACCTCAGTCTTTAACAGCTCCAGCAGTGAGAACTCAGAAATAAAAATGTGTGTCCTGAAATCGTGCCAGGTCAAGCTACATTTAAGCTGGCATGAAAATATGGCAGAGAAGTTGTATGACATCTAAATGTATTTTCTTCATGCATAAAAGCTGAAAATTAACAGTTCAACAAAAAAATAATATATCCATGGACCACATTGTGAAATTTCTCTGTATTAACAAGTAATGAAAAGTATCTTGGATACATAGGATGTATTAAAAAAAAAAAATTCTTCCTCAGGACTGCAAGTGTTAAAGCAAAATTGCATTTCACACTTTATAAGTTGAGAATGCAAACAGCAGACTGCTTCCAGTATCCTGGCACACACATTAAGTTATAGTATTACAAATTCCTAACTTACCTAATGTCTTCAATATATTTATGTCTTTGTTGTATCAGCAGGGTAATCTTCCCTGCCTTACTAATGGCACTCCTTAAGGAATCCTGGCACACATTTCTTTAGTAATAAGCACTTCATTTTGTCAATGACTTGACTTAAAAAAAAAATCTTAGCTTTCCAAGATTTGCTTATTTTTACTGAGCATAAAAATTAAATTAACAACTCTACCTTATATAATTTCTTTTATCTGCTTGGAAAAAGTGCTAGTCCAAAGTGCTCCACCATTTATGTGTCCCAAGTTTGGCTTCAACTGTCTGTGGTTTGCGTATTTGGACTTGTGATATTATTACTGCACTTTTCTTTGTTAGCCAACTGTTAGCTATTTTCTTTGGTCAGCTGGGTACTCCGACCAACAAATCTCCCTTCTTCTAGTACCAGTAAGATAGCTGTCAGTTAGAGGTTTGGCATGCTTAAGACTTTGTTTCACTACCCACGATCCCAGAAAAATAAAAGATACAGAGACAGGCCCATAAATCACATGAAGAAAGAAAACATTTGTATTATACTAGGAGCCCAATAACACCACTGAACTTAAGAATCTGGCAACCTTTATGTTATAACAGACTTTTCAGAGGCCATAAACATTCACACTGGACTGAAACTTGGCATGAAATTATGCCATTTGACTGATCCACATTTTACCCTAAACCCTGTTTCTCATTCACAGGCAGTGATGGTACACAGCACTCTCTATTCATAACAGATTTGTGAGGTTTGTGCCACTGCTACAGCAAACTCTAGTGGCTAGTTAAAAGCAGAGCTCTGGCTGGGGAAAGGAGTTTTGCACTCATGTAAAGAAAATTACTGTGATTTGCTGCAGGCTTTGCCATCCTCTTTTTCCTCTTTACAGAAAAAACAACCTCAAACCAAACAACTTCTGCGCAACTCCTCTTCTCTCTAGATGGACTCGCAGATAACAGTGTGCAGTAAATCAACTTCTGGGAATTTCCAGTTAAGTTTTGCAAAGTGCTCTTTTTACCACCCTCTGATTAGCTCTAAACTACTCTGTGAGGTTGATACTGAATTTCAAGATACAGGTGCTTCTCTAATGTATAGTGTAGCACATGCAAATTGATAGACCTACATCTTTACAAGATGCTTGGCAGGACCCTGCTCCTACTAAAATAATTCAGCGTACTTTGAAGGCACGGAAATGCAGACTGCTTGAGATTGCAGACTCATCACAAAATACATAACCTGCCTCACTTTCAACAAGTGTGATTTTCCTGAAAGTAATCTTGGCTCCATTATTTCTAACTATGAACATTTCTGAAGCCTGATGAGGCAATGTTTTAAAGTAAAAGTGACCTCAGGGAGAGCTGTTCTCCAAAGCTCTGATACGTAGGATTTATTCCAAAAACAAAAGTAGCAGATGGTTATTCTTTCCTGCCTTTTTTTGCCAACAGACCAATTTGGCGAGTGCAGTCTAAAAAACCTCTAAAACCTGAAAAGTGGGAAGCTTTTTCGTTTTTCTTTTTTTTTTTTTCCAGTTTATAATCCAGAGGCTTAAAATGTTTTCCTTCTTCCCTTTCTTGCTGTTTATTCATCTCTCTACCAGATGTAGCAAAAGTTTAAAGTCAAAGATAACCTTGACCAAAGGCATTGGCTGGCTATATGGAAGTCTAAAATGACATGATTGTAAGTCTGTACAAGTTGATATACCAGGGTCATCAGATTCAACATATTGTCATCAAGATTGATATCCCACCCTGAGAGCTGGGATTTGAGGAAAGTACAAATTGCTGATTATGCTCCGAACAATGTACTGTTATCCCAAAAAGTCCGTATTTCTGGTCTTTTTAACTGAGCAAATGGGATTCAGACCATTTCACAGTGAGTTGTAGTTCAGGATTATATTGCACACTGTTGCCATTAAATTGATGCTTAAAAATACCCACTCTTTAATCAAGTGTATGGGGAAAAAAATGTGCAGCTGACAAAGAAAAATAGCATCCTGTTTTTCCCAGAACATCTTAGTATAGCATTTGGTGGCCTTAGGAGGTGGAAGAAGCAAGAAATTAATAACAAGTTAGAAACCACTAAAAGTATCAGCTGAGATGTGAAGGTGTTGAAGAAAATGAAGAAAATACCTAAAATGCATAGATAAATCTAGGTTATTGCTGTTTGGATTGAAAGGATGTTGTCTAGAAAGCAGAGAGAACCTTGTCATGTTAAGACAAACTTGGCTTCAGTTATAACTTTAAAATCTTTCAGGATGTCAGACCAATGTACTGGAAGCAACTCAGAATTAATATAGAGCTAATACTAACATAAAAAAGTCTGGAATGAGAGATAAGACTTAAGGAACAACCTCAATAAAATGTTTTAGAGAGAAAAATCTCCACACCGTAATGCAAATCAGAAAGTACCAAGCGAAAAATTATCCATGGCTAGCTGATAAGTTCATTTGATGCAAGATTGGTAGTTAGTTCTTGGTGTAACTGAAGACTTCATTTCTTATCAGTGCTAGAAAATTAATGTACCAATATTAACAAATGTATTAACTAACCTTGAGTAAACCTTCATTACACTAGGTAAAAATGGATTGTGTTTGCTTCAGTAACTACTCATCACACATTTGCAGCCCTTCATAGATTTACCTTGGAGCTTTACTTCCGAAGACAAGGTATCAGCCCACAGACTCTGTGGCAGCAGAAACGCTGAAGGCTGGTTCACAGAAAATGTATAAAGCTGTGAGCTTTCTTGATCTGTCCACACATTTGGCATTTAAAGATGTCTCAGTAAAAGATTCTCTTATGAAGTGCTAGACTATGCTTGCTAAATGTCAGAGCAGAAACACCTTGTGGAGGGATGAGATGGCAACACGTGCTAATAAATGAAAGGAAGGTGGGTTTTGGGGAGGGTCTTTTTTCCCTTATTTGTTAGAAGTTAGGAAACTAGATAGGAAACAAATAGTAATATATTGAGTAGCTTGCCCAGAATAGTGTTATGACTTACAAATAGCCATGATATGTAAGAGTAGCATGAGTTTAAATACACCACTAAAACCTTTCATCTTAGAACTCAATAAGCAGATTACTAGACATTAATTATTTTTTTTCCAAACAAGCAAGCTTGAGGTAATTCCACAGATGAACTGAAGCAAGCAGAAAATCAGGAGAATAACAGACACGCCATGAGACGTTGCATACAAATATACAGACCTGGCCATCCATGTGGTCATACTCTGTGTTGGCAACCCTAAGAATTAGAGGACAGATTTCAAGGTGTCAAAGACATATTTTTCATATTGCAGGCTACAGGCAAGTCAGCTTGTTTCAGCTTTAAACCTAGTGCATGGCACTGGGTTGCAGAAATCTGCAGTTTCCTGAGCTGAGGACTCAATAAGAGCACCCACTGCCACTGCAGCCCGAGCTTGTCATCTCAGAGCTGGTGGCTGATGAAAGGATTCACCAGCCACCTACGTATAGGTATGCAACGACACAGCACAGCACAGAGGTTGTGGTCCTTTTGTGTAAAGGTATGAGAAGACTGCTTGCTTTTTTTTTTTCCTTCTTATTTGAGAAAAAATAGCTTGCTTTTTATACTAGAGAACTGTGATGGGATACTGTTATTTGGAGTAACTTGTTATCTGGAGCTCTGGAGAATGACTGACTGATTGTCAGAAAGGGAGATTTGAAGTGAGCTAACCATATGTTCAGGAGACAAAAGAGATTTATCATCTGTCTCCCCAAAGGAGGCCAACCTAAGGTTATTGAGTCTGCACAGAAAGTCAAATAATCGCAGTGACATAAAAACTGACTTAATTGTTACAAAAGACACAGAAGACTACGCTAGTTACTGATTAAGTGAAGTAAGCTATCGCATATAAAACACTCAAAAAGATCTATTTCTGCAAAACAGAAAAGGATCGTAAGCTGAAATACAGACAGAAGTGTTCTAACAGCAAATCCAAAAAAGTCCCCAAAATTCTATATTGAGAGATTTGATTTCTAAAGTGTACTTCATGTCCTGGCAGCTGAAACAGTACTTCCTTGCTAAGTCATGATTTTCAGCAAGAAAAAGACAATAAAGAAATATGAAGCTGACTAAGCTAATTCTATTTTCTAAGCTGAAATGGACCAAAAATGACTCACAGATCTTCAATAACATAAAGAATACTGGTTAACTAGAAACATCAATTTCTTCAAAAAAAGTCTTAGCTTTTAATCCTGCTGCTTTAAAAAAATAAAGAAACAAACTTATTATTAACACATAGTATGGAAATCAGCTTCCTATATAAATGGACTTCCACGTTAAAAACTAGTGAATCTAATGATTTCTCTACCAGGATGATTGTTCTTAACTTACAGTGCAGAGGGGAGACTGGGCATAAGTGAAAAAAGATCTAACACCTTTCTACTGAAGCAAGTAGGGAAAAGGAAGGCTAAAAGAGCTGACAACACCACGCTCACCCACAAGAGAACAGGACCGGGTAGACTACATGTTTCGGCCTCCAAGAGAGGAAGAAAAAATTCTTCCTTAAAACAAAGGAAAAATAATACACACACATATATATAGGTATGGAAACTGTGTAGGCAAATGTGTATTCCCACGTACTTCGAGATACTTATTTGTCTGACCTTGAGCTGTTTTAGTCTGCCTCTGCTTAGCCACAAAAGGCAGGAAATCTTCTGGCATTAATATTTTCTTTGTGGATATTTTTGTGCACATTTCAGGAAGAAACAGTACTGTACAAACAGATTCATCACAGTAGAAAACTGCCTGAAAGCTTTTCAGGTGTTCTGCAGGCAGCCAACAATTCGGCATGCAGTACGTATTACACTGAGTGGTGCCATGAAGCCTGATGACACAACAAAACTAAAAGACTAGCAGTTAGCTGGAGATTTAAATCAACACACACCTATTGGTGAAAAACAAAGCTGCGGTTAGCTTCTACCAATTTTTTTTTTCAGCCGCACTGTGAGTTTACTTCAGTGTCACTTAAAAATGGTTTCCTTTTGTATCACTTTAATTGCTATGAAACCTCCAAAATCTCAACTACTGCATCCATACAAGTATCGAATACATCAGGTATCTCGCCATAATCACCTGTTGTCTGAATGGGCAGTAGATATTTCTTCAGCACAGAATGGCTGCATTCTCCTTTGATTTAGCCTGTCATATCCTTGTGCAAAGCCACAGCACAGCAACTTGATGCACTGCAGTGGCAGTCAGCCTCTGACCCTGGAGCCACACGGGGTGTTGAGCAGTTGAACCATCTCTCTTGTTCCAGAGTTGTGCTGACTCCTGGGTAACCCACAACCCTCCTGTGTTTGGAGATGAGGCACCACTATAAGCTAAGACTGACCTCCTGGGTGCACACCCACCCAGCCCAGGCCTACACTGGAGCAGTGACATCCTGGGGTGGCAAATGTCATTTCTCCTCCATGAAATGCCCTTCAACACTTACAAGGTACGTGGATTGCATCTCATGGTCCTCAGCTATACAAAGAATATGTGCTTGTAGTCCTATGAAGATTGGCTACCATTGGGATAAAGTAATATGTCACACAAGAGACAAGAGGTAGCAATGGGATTGCTTCTAATAAGGAAGCACTTTGCATCAGAAGAAAGGATATGGTAGAAAAATAGCAACTGGCAAATGTTTAGGTGTTTCCATTACAATAGTCTGAAACAAACACAGCCATTGCTTCCACTGCAGAGTATGCAGCACACACAATGAAAGATAATAAAAGGCAGCCCTAAAAGTATACCACACACTGTAGGTATTCCATTTATATTCCTCCACCTTTTTTCCAGCTCCCTGGCATGTAATGCTACAGGTTTCTGGGAAGCTGATACTAGCACTTTCTGTGTCTTTGACAGAGCACCAGTCAAGAATTTACCAGGTGTCCAAGAATGCCATGAAAAAGCGTCAAAATGCAATCAAAAACCTCAAGAGTAAAAATTAGGTGGCAGCTAAACATAAAAATGAGGAGCTGTTCAGGAGTGGGTTAGAGTCCAGAATGGGAGAGAGAACAAAACACACAACTATTTTTTTTTCCTTTAAAACAGGCAAAACCCACCAGTTCAGACTGATTCATTTCAACCATTTCTACTAGACAAACTCTCATGTGGTTTCAGAAATGGACCATTTACCTTTTTCTGGGTCATCATGATGAGATTCATCCAACATGTTATTTGGCAGCATTTTAAAAATGAGCACCAGAGGGAAAGAATCAGCGTAAGAGTGGCCCCACCCTGACACCCAGATATTGCTGGGAGGTCTGTGTCTGCCTCTGTTGTGTTGGGGTAACACTGATGTGCTCCTGTGGGGGTGAGTGGGTGTCTCACCACAGGGCTCCCCATTGCTGGAATAAAAACATAATCTAGTCTGGAAATGGAAGTAAAGAATTCATTAACTACATCCTCACTTTATGTAACAACTATATTTTCAATAAAGCCATAAGCATCTACAGCTACATTTGGCTCTGTTCCCCCAGAAAAGAATATGAAATAGTAATCATGTTAGGAAGAAGAATTCTCTCAAATCCTAAAGTTCCCCTTTACTCTTTTTGTGCTCAGAGCAGTAAAAATAGGGAGGTCTTAAACACAGCTGGCAAGGGCAGTTCAAATGCCATGTTTGATGGACTTAATTTTTTCATTAAATTTCATAATATGCATAAATGTATAGAATTAAATTTCAAAATATTAATGGTTAGATGGCTTAAAATTTCTCAACAGAACATAAAGTTATCTGAGAAAGAGCAGAGAAAAAAACCAACACAATACAAAACAAAAAATGTTACATTTCAAAAATCTACACAAAAGCCAGACACATCCCAATTAAAAATATTTTTTGCACTAGTGTCATCCCATCCTGAACCTGGTTAGGGCTTCAGAAATGTATCTAATCAATCCCTTTTCTTAAGGCAGAAGGCTTTATACAAATGGCATTTCTAATATATAGACTCTCTCAGCTTCCTCTCAAAGACCTTCAAGATGGTCTGGTTTAGATCATCTCCTATGATGAGAAAGTTTTAAATTAGATTTCTCCTAAAACCTTCTTGCTATACTATATACCATATTTTAAATCCTGTCTGTCAAGGAAATGGAGTGTATATCACTTCCTTTCTCCTTGCACAAATTTTGTCTATCTTCTAAAAACCTTATAGTCATTGTCAAGCTTCCCTTCTCTGGGTAGAAGAATTGATTTCTCACAGGCGATATTGTCTAGTTTGTTAATAATTTTCATTGCTCTCCATTAGCGTCTTTCTTAATCTGTTCATTTTTCTCCTGAAACATTGCCCAAAACTGGACACTGCAATTACTTTATGTGTCTTGAAAGTTACATTCTTGTTTATAAACCCCAAGATGGTATTTGCTTTCTTGCACTAGCATGGCATTGCTGAGCAATGCTCTGCTTGTATACGACATAACATCTGTACCCTTTTCTATAAAGTGAGTCCTGTTCCCCACCCTTTACTTACGCTATTCATCATTCTTGCATTTGAGCCTAAGTGCTCTGCTGTGAACTTGTCCCTAATAATTTTCTTTTTTTTTTCTCAGTAATTTTTGCCATTTTACAAGATAATTCTACCTTAATTCATAGCCTGCCCTAGCCGCAGCAACCTGCTCTTAAAGCATGAATTCCAAGCAATTTAGCAGATCTACACAACAGGACCCTCCTGTGGATCACATTTCCTGAGCTTATCTATGTCACAAGAGACGACACCACGTGGAATTGTGGCTACGATCAGGAGAAGGTTGCATTTTTGCTTCTGTCAAAAACAAACCACTGGGTCTTTTTCTGAAGAAGTGTGCTCCTCCCTTGATGATTGAAACAGTTTGAATCTCAGGCAGTTGTTTGCCTTCACTGTTGTAAAAGCCACGCACTACTGCTCTTCTCTACACATTTGAATTGGGTGCTGGGACAAGTGCCATTTTGACAACGTCATCACTCACTTTGCTGGATGCTTATTGCTATTTGTCCACTGTCACTTTGGAAAAAAATGCAATTCAGCTTTGAATGAAAGCTTTTTTCCACCACTAAAACTAATTAGCACTGACAGTGATGAACAATGGTTTTGTTATTGCTGACACACATTTCTGACTGCATTGCCTCAATTAAACTCCTGATGTCATACACAACACTAAATGAAAGTGGCCTGAATTTTAAAAAACTGATGTAAAGACTTAACAGGCTTATTTCAGACCTGATGAAAATGTAACAAAAGAGTACATAACTGTTGGTAGAAAATTGGATGGGTTTCACATCACACAGCTTTTAATCAGCAGAGGCCTAGGGAATACATAAGAAAATGATGTATTTATTTTTCGGGAGGTAAAATAAATAGATAATTTATTATTCCACTGCTAACAAGAGGATTTTAAAGAGGTCATTCTCTCTTCATATGTATGGTCACATAAAGAATATATACACATCTACTGGAAGCTTTTTCTAAAGTATTTTCGAAAGAAACAAGAATTTTTAAGAGGAATGACAAATGTTTGAGTAGTCACACGCTGACATGGTGTGAGTAGTCTGCATTTTGCCCATATTCAGAGTCAAAACCTTTTGGAATTAAACATTTATAAAAGTAAAAATCATTTTTTTAAAAAAAAGCCAAACATGCTATTGCAAAGAAACTGTGGGAATGTATTTCTACATTCCATACATAAATAAAATATTCACTACTCAGGAAACATTACGACTTTTCTAATTAAATAAAGAAGTATGGGTATGAAATGTAAACCCACCATTCACTAGTGCCACATCACAGAATGACAGAATGTTAGGGACTGGAAGCGATCATCCAGTCCAATCCCCCTGCCGGAGCAGGAACGCCTAGATGAGGTTACACAGGAAGGCATCCAGGCGGGTTTTGAACGTCTGCAGAGAAGGAGACTCCACAACCTCCCTGGGCAGCCTGTTCCAGTGCTCTGGCACCCTCAAAGTAAAGAAGTTTCTTCTCATATTTAAGTGGAACCTCCTATGTTCCAGTTTGCACCAATTTCCCATTGCCTTATCGTTGGTTGTCACCAAGAAGAGCCTGGCTCCATCCTCTTGACACTCACCCTTTACATATTTATAAACATTAATGAGGTCACCCCTCAGTCTCCTCCAAACTAAAGAGACCCAGCTCCCTCAGCCTTTCCTCATAAGGGAGATGCTCCACTCCCTTAACCATCGTTGTTGCCCTGCACTGGACTCTCTCCAGCAGTTCCCTGTCCTTCTTGAACTGAGGGGCCCAGAACTGGACACAATATTCCAGATGTGGTCTCACCAGGGCAGAGTAGAGGGGAAGGAGGACCTCTCTTGACCTACTAACCACCCCCCTTCTAATACGCCCCAGGATGCCATTGGCCTTCCTGGTCACAAGGGCACAGTGCTGGCTCATGGTCATCCTGCTGGCCACCAGGACCCTCAGGTCTCTTGCTCCTACACTGCTCTAATTGTGCTTAGAATAAAAACTATATTGCAGCATGAAAACAGTAATAATAATAGTCACTTTTGGTGACAAAACCTGAATTCTAGCAGACAGCATCATTTCTAAAGACAGAAATCTGTATCTCCATTTGTAGTATGAAGAATCCCTAGACAGAGTGTTCCTAACTAGTTTTTGACCACAAAGTTTCAGTTTTCAAACATCTTCCCATTTGCTACCTCTCCAGGTTTATTCCATTTTAATGACAGAGCTGTCACTTGCATACAACTGACCACAAAGTCCTTTCATTTTGGTGAAAGTAGAAATGAAATCATACCATATTTTTTAACCAATAGATACAAAGACACACTTTTGTGGGACATGATATATTTGCAGGGCAGCAAACTATAGCATACCACAGCCAAACTAATGATGACACATTGCTAATGCTTGCACAGGAGCTAGACAAAAGATAGGAGTAACGTAAGAAGCCTAAGCAAGCTGAAGAAAAAGAACGTTTAATTATTCCCAACATCTCCCCCTAAAATCAGTTGTATTAATTGACATTTTGTATGTCATAAATGCAAGGAAAAAATAGAGTTCATAACTGAAGGCACTGGTCTAAAAATTAGTTTAAACTTCAAATCATGATCACAGCCAGGAAACTTTGCATGGCTTTTGGCATCGCTTTACGAAAAGTTAGTTGAATTGAAATTAAAAAGAAGCTTTAACACACATTTGAAATGCAAAAGTCAAAATAAAACCACCTAAGCTATTATTTGCAAGCTCAAATCCAGAGTTACGTATTTTTCAAGTTTATCAACTTATATGTGCAAATTGGTAAAAGCTTAGGTGAACTCCTAAAACTTACTGCTATATGAAGCTGTGGAGGTCCAAAGTATCAGAAGATTAAAAAATAGATTACATAAAAAAGAACTGGTTCATAAATAGGTACAAAAGGTACTTTAAAAATTACTAAAGGGGCAGGATGTACTTTTCTAACATTTTTAGTAATTCAGCGGTTCTGAATGGTGGAGCAGCACAAAAGCAAAGGACCACAGAAAGTGGCCAAGATACTTGTGTTCTGTCTAAACAGCATCTGTCTGGATGGTCTGACCTACTAGGGAATTTCTAACGTTATGTACTCATCACCAGCATTCTTTGTGAGAGAGGAGCAGAAAACTGAAGGACACCTTGGAGTCTTCACATTTCTCCTCCTTAGGGGACCAAGGCTGAATTGTCAATGACAACACGGCCTTTACCTTTTACCTCACTGAACATAAATTGTTACAAAAATACTCATTCTTTTGTTGTCTCTTGATATCAGCCTTCAGAAACATTGGTGTCTTTACTCCAGCTATGAGTCCACAATAAGGTAAATTAAGGTGAGCAACCCTAGTGGCCTCACCAGCCAGTCATCCAGTTTAGCTAGATGGGAGAAAAGCTGGGCAGCTGCAGATCCTAATGGTGGAAGGATGGGTGCATATCCTCACTAAAGGACGAAAATTTTTAGTCACCTACTGGGGTAGTAGATGATGGAAGAGGTCAAGCAGAAGAGGCAAAAGTTTTATTAGGGATTTGGAACAAACTTCTGAAGAGCATTCTTAACTCCGTTCACCTCTTCTTCCCCTCACCAGCAGGACGTAGTAAGGCTGAGGTGGAGAAGGGAAAGGACTTAACATCAGGATGTGTTTTTCCCCCACTCCAGAAGCTTTTGAGCAGGAGATCACGTCTGACAAATCCATGGAATTTCTGACTTCAGCCAATTGCATGTACGTGAATCTTGCCCTGTCCTGTTAAAAGATAAAACCTCAAGAAACACCACTACACACACGGTTAGAAAAGGCAGTTCTGGAAAATTCTTGTCCTCTTGATGTTTACCTCCTGAATTTGCTTTGTTCACTGACTCCTATCTACCACTACCAACTATGACTTTTACACCTAGTGATGAGCGAAGAAAAATCAGTTTTAAGTATTAAGCACAGTAAATATCCTGATGAAAAATTCCAGAGGACATATTTGTGCATAGATGATCTCTGATCTGCCATGCACACATTCACTCACTTCTTTTCTGCCTCCAGCAGGTCATCATTTACTCCTGTAGTTCAGGCAAATGTTTCTTCTTCTTTATTTGAGGTGGATATGGGGATGGAGTAAGGCTAAACAATAAAAAGTGCCTGCAGAGGAATCCAAGAAAATAGCAACTCTATAACTATTGTAAGAATGTGTGATATTATTTGCAATAAAATGAAAAAAGAATGGAGGCGGGGGGAATGACCTGTACCATATTATTACCAGCTGGGAAAGAGTCAATCCAGAACTGCCTGTGGAAAACAGCTTCCAACAACACTGTTGCATTGAATTTAAAGTTATGTATTCAAGGTACTCTTGCCCTAGGAAATTATTGCAATAACATCAAGAAAGGTTTCCTTTGGGAAAATCCTTACTGTAGCCACAAATATATTTATTATTATATGACATCATAAACATTTGTAACAAGTGACACAAATGAGTAATTGCAGAAAGTGTCAAGTGTTGCTTTTGGTATGACCACTATGAACTGAATGTAATCTAATTTCACTCCTACTGTTTTGTAATATGCTCACAGCCCTGATTAGTGCTCTCTGAGTGACCTGACATGCTTCAGCATTCATGACATTTCTAGTATAATGATTCACTTTTGAACATTTCTCAGTTAGCTTTACTGCCCATTTGACTAGAAAATACACATATCACTTGTGTACAAACCTTTTAGATAGTTAGCCCCCCAAAAACAGATTTTGAAGATTTTCAAAAAGGAAAAACCACTCCCCTCCTAAGTCCTCACTTTTCTTTTTTCTCATGATTGAAGTGTTTATTAGTATTGTTTTAGTGTGCTTTCCCAGTAGGTGGAAGTTCTGGCTTTCAACCTTTTCTTTCTGATAAAGGAACTGAAACCAGGTCCTACTTCATGAATGTTTTAATCAGTAATCTGTCATATAGAAAGTGGATACTCTTTTTTTCTTTTTCAATAGGAAAATGAATTAGCCATTTATTCTTCTGAGAACTCATCTTTTAGTATTTGATTGTAAAAGATGATTCCAGACTGCATCTGGTTGAAAATAAATGAATTCTTCTATGTTAGAATTAGGTTCAAATGGTCCTGGGATACAATTTTGCGCCTTCTCTTGCTCAGTCATATTTTCATTCAAAGTGACTGGATGTTACGAATCTATCCTGAGCCATTACATTCCTGTACTTTAGGAATGGAGATCAGGCACCCAATATACAGACCTCCTGTGGTTGTAGAGCTGGCCATCAGCCCTAGAGCACCAGCTGTTTCCTCCAGACACCAAAGCTTGGAGAATTTGCCAGAAAAGACTTCTATGGCGTAAGTTACTGTCTTTAATACTGCCACTGCTTTCCCCGTCAGCCTTTTGAAAGATAATTTATCCACAGCATGAAATTCTTCCTTTGCATTTTTTTGAAACCAAGCGCTCAAAGCACCAGTTTTCTCCACAAGGAAAAAGCAGCACTTTTTTCACCAAGGATGCAACAACACTGTCCTTCAGGGGAGATGTTTTATTTGCAATATTTTCTGTTCTCCAGTGTTATGTATACAACACGTATTTAGTTCACTGGAAACTGATTTTCTACATTATATAAGCTCATTAGCACCATATTTTTCACATCTTAAGTAAAACTAACAGTCAGAATTACTTAGATAGGTTTTACATTTCATTTTCCTGCATCTAAAGAAATTTTAAAAAGTAAAGACTCATCTGTCAAAGTACAAAAAGGAATGTATATAAATTGATAGAAAATATTCTGTTCCATATATGAGGAAATCTCTGAGAGCCCTCATTCATTATTCAGTAGATGAAAGAGAAGCCAGAGGAACCTGGAAAAGGATAGAGAAAAGTATTATTACTGCACTGGTTTGTAAAATTAACTATTTCAAGCTGCTTAACCTCGGCTCAGAACACTATGTTGGACTGGTGCTCTTATGAAGAGGAATCTGTTGCAAATTAAAATCTTGCCTGCTGCTTTTAAAAATGAAAAACTTGAGAATACTTATAAAGTGGAGAAACCTTCTTTCCACTCTTATTGATTTGAAAATGAGTCACATTTCAAATGCTCATTCCCATGTGTCATCCAGAGAAGACCACCCAAAGCTTTACATTTTGAGCAAACTTTCAGTTCTTCAAACCTTCAGTAGTCCTCAGCACTCATCCCCTCCTGACCTAGTCTATTTGGCTCTCAAACATGAGTGTTAAGCAGGACAAAGAGCCACATGCCCCAGCTTATTTAAAAACACAAAAGGAAAGGGAAAAAAGCCCCTATAATCTCAAGGTGCATTTATTCAAAAAGATCGGTAAGAAAGATGAGAGTTTCCACCAAAACACCCCAGCCCCCGAAGTCCAGCATCACAAGCCCTGCTATAAAGACAGAGGCCACAGGCTTCAGCTTTAACTAATCTCAACAGGTGGTATAACTGTGATGCAGCAATGTTTTCAATTAATACAGATCATCAGGAGACATGGGAATTAAATCTTAACACTTAAGCACTTGCAAACCTGCAGTTATGTCTTAATTCCTGCACTATTACTCTTCTCGAAATATATACATGACAACCGGGTGGTTAAGAAGAGTTAGATTTTGGAAAACACAACTAAAACACTACATTCCACTATACTGTGTTTTTGTTTCTCATAAATGCCTACACTGTACTCCCAAACATGCTCAGACCAAATAAAAGATTTATGTTTTCTGCTTTCCCACTAGGACATACACTGAACTACCAGTAAATTCAGCAAAAGCCATTTCCTCTTTTTATTGAGTTTTCTTCTTGAGTCCAGTTTTCCCATTTGCTTACATTCAGGGATAGCAGTTTAAAGCAGATTGGGTACTTCAGAACTGTTGCACAAAATACCTCCTAAAACACAGAAGGAATTATTGGTTGGTAATTCCTGAAGTGAAAGTAAATTCATTTGTCTTAGAATACTCCTCTTTCATCTAATATATTTGTCATGTTTATACTAGCTTTTTAGTTCTAACCACTGTGTATATTAAGCTAAGAAACAAAGCTGTGTGCAATTTATTCCTTAACAGTCAAAGAATTTAGCAGACAGCAATTTTTAGGACTTCTAATCAGGTACATTCTGTCTTCCCAAAGTGGGATTGTTAGGATTGTTTTCTCTCTGCTGTGACGTGAGAAACTAGTATTTCACTACTTGCTTCAGGTGACCTAGCGGAAAATCAGAAAACCACAGATGTTAGAAATCAAAGAATGTCCCTGTGCAATTTAGGCCACAATACTGCAAATGAAGCCCTGATCAATATTGAGAACACACATCCGTGCTATCCAGCTGCCCTTTGAAAGTCACAGAGTTTAGAATGGCTCTCATCTTCTGCCATCTTTTGTTTCAAGTTAAAAGAAACATTTCCAAAATAAAATTCAAATGTAAAGCAGTCTTCCACTAAGTTCCCAGGAAGATATACTGCTCTTAAGCTAACCTTAAAACCCTGTTCAGTCCAAGATCATATATTACTCTTTAAATCTTTTCACATCGAGAGATATATATATATTTGTTTTGTATGATACATGTTAGAAAACAAAGCAGCATATCCCCCACTCCCTGAATCCACCCGACACCTCTGCACTTCATTCACAGAAATCTGATTTGAATTACATCTACTACAAAGCATAAAGAATGATGGCAACAGGCACTACACTTTTTTTCACAAGAGAATTTTTGAATTTAAGGGAACATGACATAGGGGTGAACACTCACTTGAAACTAAAAATTTCCATCCTACCCTGACTGTGGATCACTCAGAAAGCTACGCTTTCAGCATACGAGGAGGGGAACATCACTGAGTGTTGCAGTGGGACCATAATAACTTATCCAGTTTTTTATTTCTTAAATAAAAATACAGGGGGAAAAATGCTGAAGGAAATGGACTCTGAATATTGTGAGACAGTATTTAAACAGGACACTTTGTGATCCTGCCACGAGATCTTTAAAAAAATGATTGATTCAAGAGAATATAGGAGAGCCAGAAAAGGAATTGAATAGCAAGATAAGGATGATAATGGACAATGGAAACTGTGTATGAAAAGTTAAAACAGGGACTAAATTTCATGTGTTCCCTTACCTGGAAAGAAAGATTATGAAGAGGTGTATATAAAATCATAGATAGTCTTGAGAAAGCAGAGCAGCAACAATTATTCAGCGTTAGGTACATGACAGGAACAGCCAGTGAAATTGTCAGGCAGGATTGTGGAAGTCATTGCCATGAATGTTTCGGGGGAGGCCCAAATAGAAATGGAACAAAAAGGGCAAATTTCAGAAAATAGCTCCATTAGTAACATCAAAGATTGTTACCCAGATACAAACTCTGGCTTGGGCAGTGAGCCATATATTGCTGATGCCAGAAGCAGCAATTTTTACAACTTTTTACTCTCCCTGCTGTTTCTTTGTTTTCCCAGGGCCCACTTCCTGGTCATATGTGGAGGTGACATGCTGGGGCCCCCTGGTCTCATCCGCTGCCACCGTTCCTTGGTTCTTAAATAACAAGGTTCTCAATAAGTTAGAGCCCACAACAAAAGGCTATTTTGAAACTAAAAGAGGAATATCCTTTCCACATCCCGTATTGTCTGTTTGCAAATCAAGTGCATATACTTAACAGGGAGAACACCATGTTACGGGTGACACAGGAATGCAATGGTGCAGCATGCTGGGCAGCCAAGCCTTCCTGGTGTGGTTTTCCTGAAGAAAGGACTCGTTCGTACGTGCCAGTAGCATAAAGAGCATTTAGCTCAAACATTGGCTGATCTTTGCTCCACATGTAGCTTTTTCATTGGAATTAAATCTCAATCAACTGACAACCTGCTAAAACATGTTCATATTTCATTAGACGTATTTGGAAGGCTTGGCCCTCTAATAAGTTACTTAATCTATCTCTGTATAACACATTTAGGCAAGACTGATATGACTGTCCATAAACCATTCTTCCGTAATATGTTTCATGTGTTGGTTCACACACACACCTTCACTGTTGATGGTTCCTGCTGTCAGCATAGCTAGGTTATCTGTTGCCTAACTATTTTTACTTTTTCTCGATCTAATCTAAAATATGTCTGGTACTGAGTAGGGGGAAGAGAGTCTATGTATATACATTTGTTATAGAATTTAACTTATGATTTCCTAAGTGATCACTCAAAAAAAATCTATTATCACCATGAAAAATGATAATACGAAACAAGTGTTCATTACATTCTGCTTAAAATATAAAGAAAATCGGGTACATTTCAATCATTGCCTATAGAAAGTATCACTACTATCAGAATATAGTAGTGATACTATATAGTAGTAGTATAGACTATCAGAATATGGCTTAGAACAACTATTAATGAAAATTCAATGAAAAAAATATAAATCTAACTATTATCAAACATCTATTTGCTAGTCCTATTGTCAACTAATTTGTGCTGTCTGCTTGAAAATGAAATTGAATTAATGTAACGAAGCTTCTGTGCCTGTCTCCACAGGCCAAGAGAAGAATACCAGTCCAATTTGTTAAATTGTTCCAGTCACGTCATTTAGCGGGACAGATGAAACAATCTGAGATAGCGCTTTGAAAAGCTACTGTGAAGGAGTGTCTTAGATGCATATGCTTTCAGAGAGAACACTTGTCCACTTCAAGCTTTTCTTCCCAGCTCCCTTGTGTAGGCTTGAAGAAAGTTTCCCTCATTTGCCATCCTGCTCTGGATGAAAATCTTTCTCTGTCATGGCAACAGTCCTGCATTTATGGGACCGTCTGCAGCCCTGCCTGCAGGAGAAGTGCCCTTTGACCCTATGGGACAGAGGCAGATTTGTAGGTTCTGGTCTTCACGGACTTTAAACTCATTTCTACAGCTGGTTTACTTGTAGAGCTAGCTTTACTTGATTAAAAAAAAAAAAAAAAATTCTCTGAAGTCCAGTGCATGATTAATGGCTCTTGGTTTTAGCTTTTTGCCCCACGCTCTCCTCCCCTCCCCCGCACACCACGTCACTTGCTGTAGCCTAGTTCTGAAACATTCTGGGAACTTCATTTTTCCTCTACAACACAACACGTTTGATAGCAAACTTTAACGGCCTCTTTTTAAACTACAGGCGAAGACACTACTGAAATGTGTGTATCATTTTTACACATTCTGTATTCAGCTTCCAAGTGCAAGAAGGGCAGCTTGGCGTGGCTGGTGATTCACATCCACACAGAATGACAATGTGTGAGGAACTTTTCACACTTCTCAAAAGCACTTTACAACTCAATCCTTTGAAAAACTCGTCAGAAATGCCAGTGAATCACCAAGCAATTTAGTGCCAGGAATATTGTCTCAAATTTGTGGTCTCACAGTCTTAAAAGTTCTTTTAAATGGACAGTACTATACCTTCATATAGTCATAAAATTACTGAAAATACAGAGTACTGCAAATCCACTGAACAGCATTTTCCACACTTGTTTATCCTGAATCACTTCCATTGTTTTTTTCCCAGAAGGTCACACATAACCATGACCTCAGAATTCAGTGTAAAACTGACACTTTAATATAGGCTGAATGGGATAAATTAACTATACATGAAACGTAATGGACTAAAAGTACTCCAAAGAGGACAATGCTTTAATTGTTTAACAACTTATCAGCCAATGTTTTAACCTTTTTTATTATAGCTACCATAGATAATGCATTATCAACTAATACTATGTCTTTGTAGCAGACAGCATTTCCTATTACTGTCTCTCTAACAAAAATATTGCAACAATATTTATTTAGCAAGTAGTTTATACATGCTAAACTTAGGTTAGACAGAAGAGATAACGAGCTACTTTACTGAGAGAAACTGAAACCTGAAATCAAGTTTTTTAAATACTGTCATAAAAATGATATTGATAGTAATAAAAATCCAAGACATTTCATTTCCAGTTGATGTTAACACATTTTCGCTTTTTTTCGCAGATGATTAGATGAACTTGGTTGGGCAAATTTGGTGGGGATGGGAATAGAGAATTTGTTGCTCTATTACAAACTATGGTAAGTAACCTACCAAAAATAAAGTGGAAGTATGGCTTCCATGAAAATGTATCCTTACATGTAGAAGTTCAGAACTTTAACATTTCTATTTAAAAGACATATCTGTTATCACTGTGAAAGATGTAGCATTTCAAGATGGCATTTACTTGATATAAAAGTTCAAGAACATACTTGACTTTCACAGAATTGGTTGAAAATGGTAATATTGTTTTGTTTACAAGTTTATACGTTGAGTGGTTTTTATTTTTATTTAAATAATTGTACTTATACAAAAAGGTGAAAGTACAAACTCCTTGTGAAGGTAGGAAGTCTAGGTTACACAAATAGGGAACAGAAAAACAAGTAGAAGAAATTAAGGGAGAGCTGCACACCAAAAGAGAAGTTGCATATACGTATTTTTTCATCTCTATTTTACTAGCATAAGTCAGTCATAAAAAAAATCTATGCACTTTCCAAATGAATCACTGAAATAATGACATTTTCTGCATCTCTTCAGTAGTATGTATAGCAATACCTCTGTTAGCTATGTGCATTATTAACGTAAAATATGTGTAATGTAAAATAATGTAAAAACAAATTTTAAATTTCTTATTCTTGTTGGACCTAACACTCAAATGGCTAAATTTCCCTGTTAGCCAAATAACTGTAACATTAAAGTGTTAGCTCACTGCAGACTAGAAAGGAAATTAGTGTTTGGATTCCCTTAGTACCTTTAATTCCTGTTGTAATGGAAGAAAAATAAATCCTATTTTTACTATAAAAATGTCTATTTTGTGTCTATTTCTGACAAGCTATTGAATCTGCCTCTGTACCATTTACACATATTGGTTAATATTACAAAGTTATTATCTAAATAAGGCAGAAAACTGATCAGCTTATTTTTTTGTTTAGCGAGTTGTATCAGTTCTGTGGTCTGGCTTCACTGGATGGCTACATGAGTATTACAGTTAATTTCAGGAAAAGAATAGGAATGAATAGACAGGGCCAGGACAAGATCTTTTCTCTCAGGAGCAGCCTAGCATACTTTGCCCTGTAGCAACAGGGAGCCTAAGTTAGATATCAACGATAGTTATCAATGGGAGACAAAACTTTTTCAAAGGGGAGCAGGAGGCAGAGAATGGATTCAGAAATAAATTCCTTGGGTCACGTAAAAACCTCAGGAGAGGAGGGGGAAAGTAACCACCAGTTTTTGGTGTACCAGTTACCGGTGTGACTGGCGAGCCACTCCAACTAAGAGAATACAAGATTAGCTGGGAAGATTCAACAATGCAGAAGACAAGTTATAGCCTTCAGGACAACAATGCTGAAAAACTTCAAAAACCTGAATCCACATAAAAAAAAGCTCTAGACTGGTGACAAAACCACTGCAGGGAAAAGCACATAAGATTAGTTACTTTTTGTCTAGATTTAGACATTTCCATTCAGTCAAAAACAAAATTGGTTTTGAGTCTGTGGAAAGTAAACGTATTTGTGGGAGAAAGTACACAATACATTGCTTTCCATCACCTATTTTTTTGCATGAGCAAAACGCAAGCCAGAAGGCTAATATCCCATGCAGCAATTTCTCAGAAAAGTTGTGCATTATCTTGAGATTCTGCATTGATCCCAAAGGAACTTCAGGCTGTAGTGCTGCCTTTGGAAAGCTGTAACACATGGAGTGCCTTACTCTAGGAAACTTGCTTAAAGGGCTGTGGACAAAATCACTGACATAAACCTGTAATATCAAGAGTGGGAAATATTAGCACACACAGGCACCACAGCTGTTACCTGACACAGCAGTAGAGTGGAAGTCCAGGACAGATAGTTTGAACAGTCTCCTAACAATGTTTTACAATTCAAGCCTTTTGCATGTTTTCGTGTCCACAGGTACTCATGTACTTGAAAATCACAACTTGTTTAAAAGCAAAACTAGCTGTGGCAGTTGATTTCACTTTAGCCAAGTAGAACTGAAAAATAATAAACTCAACTAATCTGGCAGAAGAGCAGGCAAATGTTGATTGCATGACTAAGTGGAAATCTGAAAATTTCCAAGAAAACTCAAAAATTTGAAAGCAGACCTGGTTTGGCACAGAAAAAAAAATGAGACAGTCTCCAGCGCCCTGCCAGTCACCAGCAATCCCAACCTTAAAAACCACCTACTTAAGGCTCAGCAATACAAAGCATGAGGTACCTTGTAAACACAGCTGATGTGTTGAATGGCTCGAAAAACGTTCTTAGTCAAAACTTCATACACTTCAGTGTCCTAATGACAAAATTCACAATAGCGTGGTCATTCTGGACTTGTACATAATTTTTTGAAAACTAATTTTCACAAAGCTTGCAATTTCAAATCATGGACACCCACAACTTTCTGAAAATAAAAGAAAGACTCTTAATAGGAACCTCAAGTTAAAAATCCTATAATTAAGGCAACTAAAATATGTAAAGATTTGTAACTGTCTTGGCTTAGACAGGAATTTAATTTTACTTACTCTAAATTTTAGTCATTTTATTTGCTCATTATAAAATAGTGTGAGTTCAACCCCTTTAACCACATACAGAACATCAAAAACAAAGTAAGCAATTAACTATTACGGGACATTTCTATTTAGCCACTTATCAGTAACTTACTCACGTTGTAAACTCCCAATAAGTTATTTCAAGCTTGACTTGCTGGTTTCTGAAACATTTGCTGTAGCAACCCATCTGTTGTTACTTCAGATGGGGGCAAGAAGGATGAAACAGATCATCTCAGAAGGAAAATTCCCAGAGTTTCCTGGTGTTCCCCAACTTCCTTCTCAAGTAGCTGGTTCAAAAACTGGAAGAGGTTTTTGCTGTGTAAGAGCCTAAGTGTGCAACCTTTAGTCAGAAGAACGTGTTAAATCACATGAACATTAGTGAAATCACGTGTACATTTGTGAAAATAATTTCATCATACAAGAAAACTCAACTCAGGAAAACATCTTTTCTTACCAGAACTCAGAGTAACATCTAAATGCATAAATCCCACCTCTGAAGTGGGACGTAATCAGGATAGAAACCTAAATCATACTGTCAAAACAAGTTTTTAACAGCACTCTTTTTAAAACTGAAGCAAAAATGAGTTTCTGGTTTAATGGAGAGCAGATTCTACTAAAAGAAAAAAAAAAAGACAAAAAAAAGAGAAGCTCTGCATAACTGCCTCTTTAGTAAAATACACTAAAGTTATTTGTGTTGGCTTAAGTTTGTTTACTTTTGCTTCAGGAATTAACTTCAACAATCTTATATGACACATTGTTGTACAACTATTATTGAAATGGATTAGAAAAATAAATCATTTATTATAATAGTAATATTTTATTTGCTTCTTTCTGAATTTTTTAAAGTAAATTAGTGAAAAATGTTCCACTGATATCTAAAAGCTGGGGAGTCACATATGGTAACACTTCCACACTTCATGGTGGGAACTGACTTCCAAGTTAAACTGGTAAATTAAAAATCTATCTCAGCCTTTTACATTCAGGAACTGTAGTGTATTGCCTGAGTGAGGAATGAAACATCAAATCGTTACATATACTTATTAAGGAACGCTAAGTTTAGCATAGAGGAATCTGGTTTGCACTTCAATTTATTCCTAGTTTTGCAGAAAATGGCCAAGATTTCCTCAATTGACTCACAATAGAAAAGCAGTAAAAAGCTGAAAATAAAAGTGCTTGCAAAGGCAGCTTATTTAGGAGAAGTTTACTGAGAATAATGTCATGCACCACCAGGAATCTCCAAGGCCTTGATTTATTCATGCAGATTGTCCTGCTGTTATATGAAACTCAAAGATTAATGGAATCTTGCTGTAATTTCTATTGGAAGATATTGATAACTAAACTCTGTCCTGAGATGGTAATTAGTAGACAGTGACATTTGATGATCTTCATGACTACAACTCTGTAAACATGATCTGTGCCTCAAAATATAAAAAAAAGAGAAAGAAATATTTCTCTGTGTTTCAAGGAGAATGTCGATACTGTTGTTACCTAACATCAGTATAATTAACTCAACACACAGGTACTATCCAGGAAAGTTCCTTATGGGTTTGAGAGGGAAGAAAGGTACCAATACAATTGCACCCAGTCTTTGGTTGAGATAATTGAGCATTATTGTAAAATCAAACACATTAATCACTGTTATGCAGAAAATTCTGTGCAATTTACATCAGAAAATACGACCAGTGGCTTTAAGGGTTATCTTTTATGCTAAACTAAACATTGTAATAGTCTTTCCGGCCTCTAAGATTTAACCTTTGACAAGCTAATATGCAAGCACAGAACATTTGCTATCTCAAAGGAAAACCCCACTTTCATATGAACACTGATTCCTGCAAAGGCTCACCTTCTTTTTCCATACAGCTTACACACACACCAGCCTCTGAACAGAACAACCATACAAACTTCGATTTTTAGGAAATATGCTGAAAGGTTTCAATTGTATGTCTTAATACACAATTTAGGCTTTCATAAACAAAAACATGGTAGTGTGATTCCCAACACATACCAACAGTATGCCAGAGATGCACACTTCATGCAAAAGTTGTACACCAATGTCCCTGCCAACACACCACTTTGTATCTGTTTTCATATGATTAGACAACTGCACAGTTAACCCTTTATCTAATTTCCTTCCAATTCACTACATTCGTTCCCAAATCAGCAGACAGCTTCCTTGGATACCATATAATTTTTTTTTTTTCTCAAATTGTCTTTTTTTTCCCTTGTGAAGGACAAATGAATAATCTGACAAAGTATTACAGTATTTCTACTTTAAACCATAGTGACAACTGTAGTGATCTATTTATGGTTTAAAGACAGTTCTAACTCCTTTTATTAGCAACTACTACACCCAGAGGGGAACAAAATCTATTATAAATGTCTCTACTTCTGGGCCAGTACACATACAAAGGACAGTATATGCATCCAGTCCATGGGTCCTAGGATCATGCAGAATAAAAACTTTCTGTGGTAAGAGCATCCCTGCATGTTCAGAATGCAGCTAAGATCTGGGTACACCATTGATAGGAGAGGCAGCACGGGAGGGATGAGCCCTTTCCCATCCACTCTGGTTTAAGCACCCTTATGTCAGATCTCATGATGTGGGAGTATTCCCACAGTGTGGAGCTGCCTGGATGGAGAAGAGACAACACAGCTCATCATCCACATGCAACCTGATTACACCACCTCTCTGCAGCCCTTCATTGCTTTGGGAAGGGCCACAGAGAAACCATAGAGCTGCATAGCAGCTGGAAGGCTAAGTTCTGCCAGTGCCACAGAAAATGAAGCCTAAATTCTCTTTTCGTCTATCTTGAATCAGAATAATCTGCACTTAAGACACAACAACAAGCGAGAGATATCTGCTTTGGTGTATTTCCAGCATTTCAGACCAACAGAAAATAATTTTTCTATCGGGAAGCTCTGCTTTTTATAGGAAAGTTATGAAGTTTAGAAACTCAGAATCTGCCTTAGAAAGAAAAAAAGGGCTTGTAGTGTGATTTAGGAGGACATGTAAGCTTCATTTTGAAATATCTAAATACACCTATCTGTGTAAACATCTTATGTTAAATATCACATAGCAATCACATGTGATAATAACATTCTGTATGTTTATTCACACAGTTAGTTTTCTCAGTTACAGAACTAGCACAAATATGTATGACTTTCAGACAGCTAATTTTTGCTACATATCAAAACTAGTATTACACTAAAAGGTCTAGTTTCAGTGGAGAAGGAATATAGCATGAACCCCAAGACACTGTTAAACTTGGAGAAAACCAGGTGGACTAAAGCAAAACAAAATTTCCATCCATGCGACACCACTGATCATTAGGCTGTCATCAACCATGTGAAAACAGAGTGACCAACACCATTCAGGACATAAAGTATGTGGATTAGGGTAGACAGACCTTTCCCAGGCTTAATTAACCACTGCTAAAATAATATAGTATGCATCAAATAACATATTTGAAATAATATAACATTTTACACCAATGTTCCGTATCTGGCACAATGTCCTGTTTTGTGTTCCAAGTATCATTAATGTCCTGAGAAATGTTGAGGTAAACATTTCTGTAGGCTCTCCTTCAGCTTTACAAATGTTCAGCTAAACTCCTGACCATGAATGGCTTAAGCTGAAAATTCAAACACTTCTAGTGATAAATACGTTAGGAGAAGTATTCTAGCCTGCTACACTTTGGCTGTATTTACATTAATAAGTATGGCAGCAAAAAAGGATTAGACCTGTAAAGAGATTTTCTGCTAGGGAACTGACATGTGTACTCTATGCATGTCGAGTTTTTACCTCTGGCTAGATCTAGTCTAGATTTCTGGTCTAGAGGTCTGTTCGCGGCTAGGACGCATCTTCTTGTTTAACTTCAAAATAAATCTGTTTGCATGCTTGAACAGTGCTATGCAATACATACTGAAGTGCAGTAAAATGGGGCAGGTCAGATTGCACTCCCAAAATGAACCGAAATGCTAATGCAGAATCATCTTTTTTTGCAGGCTGAGGCTACCACAGACCTACACGATGCATGAAACTCATTAAATCTGCAATATTATTGATTGCACTCTCTGGTATCAGCATGTTTTTCAGGCCTCGAAACAATTATGTAATATTTTTTAGGAATTATTCTTAAGCACCTGTTGACTAGTAGCTAATTCATTAATCTGGTTACATAGATCACATCCATGTACACTAATTGGGTTATTGTCATAAGATGCATGGGGAATTGCAGATAAGGCAGTTGCCAATAAGCTTTAAATTCACTCAGTCTGTGTGACAGGTAAGCAAAGCTGCAAAAGAGGAATGAAATACCAGATAGGGAATATTGTTCTTCTTCCTAGACTTTCATGTCTCCCTCAAATGACAGGATAATGCCCCATAGACACTCCCAAAAGCACTTATATTTTCTGATGAGGGCAGACAACTCATTGCTCCAAGTAAGTTCAGTATCAGAGGACCAAGCAAAGGATCCAGTCTACTTATCAGGCAGAAAGATGGTGGCTATGATACAAGTCTTTATGCCACAAGAACTAAATGATTAAATTTAACCTGTTGGGTTACAATGTACCTGGGAGCAAGCAGAAATTCTGAAAAGAAGAATATAAAACCCTAGGAAGTAACTGCATGCAAAGACCACCAGGAAATTGTTCCATAATAAGGACTAGGAAACATTGAGTCAGTTTAGGTGAATTTTTTAATTGTTTCATGAACTGAGAACAAAATCTATGATTTTCATAAAATGAGTACTTCCCAGGTACAAATGCTATAGAACAGCTAACTTACGAACATGGAGTGAGAAAAAGGCAGTATCAACCTGAAATATCAAGATGAACATGCCAGCTTATTTTTGTTTATTTATCATACCAATTGACAAAGACAGGAAAAAAAAAAAAAAAGCCTCATCATCATAATCCTGTCTTTATTGAAACAGCCAGTCACAGCATGCCATTATCCCCAGTCTCATGATACTCATTTCCAACAAAAGGACCATGAAATTACAGAAAGAGGTTTGCAGCTCTTTCAGGGTAGGTGGAAAAGATAAACCTACAAGCCTTTCATCTGCAAATCTTCTATTTTAATCTGGTTCAGGTCATGAAAGATGTGAGCTTAGTGGTTTCAATCAAATGTTCATATCAATGAGGTACCATACAGCTCAACCTCAAAGGCACAGACCAAAAACTAAAACACCAAAGTTTTTGACAGAATAACAAAAATGTGTTTATCAAGTTATTTTGGGAAACTCACATACTGTTTTTGCATCCTACTCTATGCTTCTGATAGTAGTTTCAGATCCAGATATACATTGCCTACTGATTTAACAGTGAAGGTGTGCTCAGCCACGTGAGTCACTTTGTATTTCTGTGGGCTGTAACCCACATTTCTAATTCAGAAGTTCATGTATGAAGAATCATGAAATTCTGATTGTTATTTTAGGCATGAGTTGCTCACTGTACTCTACAAATGCCACCCTGTAACACCATGTAATCATGCAGCCTCTGTAATTTTAATCACAACTTTTTCTGACACGGGACTTTGACTATTTGATCACAAGTGAAGAGCACAGGGCATTTTCAAAATTTGGAATAGGCCTTCAAAAGCCATTTTTTTTAAGTCAACATCAATTTTTCTTGCCTGCTATCACTTAGTGAAAATTGCTCATAGAACTAAGAATCTCTCTGAACACTGTCTCAGAACTTTATGGTAGAAACACCGATACTAAGATACTACTTCTTTTTAATTCTGAAAAAAATCTGTCAGAAGAAAATTAAGATATATTCGTCTCAATTAAAAAATTGAGTCAAACAGCAAAAGAGGCTCCTTTTTTTCCCTGTATTCTGACTCTAAACCAAAATGAATACTAATGTAATAATGCTACATCAAACACTGTGATGAATTTACACTGGCAAAAGCTTGGTTGTACGATGACAGCACTCCCCCAGTGAATAAGTGCACGGTGCATTGTCCCTTCTAGAGCTCAACTTCAAAGCCCTTGAAAATCTTCTTTGAGTTTTGAACCTTCCAGATCAAAGCCTTGGAGTTCATTTATACTTTTAGAATCAGATGAAGGGAGTCAGTAAGACAGCCGTGATTTAAAGGATAAATCACTTCAGAACAATGTCTATGAACATTCTCTATGGCATTACACTTGAAACTAGGTTTAGAAAGTAATAAGACACAGGCACATATTCTGTTTCAGGAAAGCTGAAGCAAAATAACATGATTTTATTTTATTTTTAACCTCAGTAGAATTCACCTTTCTATTTTGCAAGTTTGTTTGCAAAATAATTCCACACATAGGTCTAGGCACAATGTCTTGATGGTACATACTCATGTCAATTTATACATAGGTTGGGATTTAATGTATTTTTGTTTGCTGTGTTAGAGAAAAATACAGATTCCAGTGTTTTGAAAAGATGTACACAGAAACCTAAAAGAATAAACTTCCCCTCATCAAACAAACAAAAGCCCTCTGGACCAAGCCTGTGGTTTGATGTACATGCAAGCTAGATCAAAGCTCTCCTTGTCCAATTCTGCTACATATACATGGCTGAGAAGTACAAAAATAAGCCCTACAGCAGCTCTGTTCACACTGAACAATGAAATCATGAGACCAAATACATTATACATATTAATACCTATATTTATAGGCTATTCTGGTGTGCTTAAACTTAGGAAAGCAATAATAACCCAAACATGCTGTCCAGACTCAAAAACACTCATATGGGTCATGAAAATGAGTGGTCTAGGGACTTGATTAGTTCTCTTGACTGACCATAAAAAAGAATCAAGTCCATGACAACTGTGGGCCGTGGTCTTGAGGTACGATACCTATTTAGTCTCTGCACAGTTCTAAGTGACTTGACATTGGGAAGTTTGTAGTAGAGCTGAGAAACGTAGCCACAGCTCCAATCACAACCCCATCCTCTCCTATTCTCTAATGAACACACCATGGTCATCTATAGAGCTTTTGCAAAAAGAGACCATGGATGCTTCTCTGTTCTTGCAATGTCTAAGTTATCTTTGCACCTTCAGAACACAAATTATGTAGTGATTGGCTAAAACTTGAGACATCATTTATCTTTCAAAACTAGCAATATTTCTCCTTTTATAAATGCACTGGAGGGTATATCACAGTGGGCATTGGACTGTAAAGAACAGCAAATACCCAGTCTAAATATCGTACTGGGACTTAATTTTGTTGAAGGCATGGTACGGTAACTTTAAAAGCCTACACAGTTACAAAAGCAGTGGAGAAGAATTTGACTTTTCTAGAGTCTCCTCTGGACATTTTGTGAAACCAACTGCACACAGTTGAAAATTTTCAAGTAGAAACTTTTGAGATCTAAACAACTAACATTTATGGGAGTTTCTGAGTTTGGAAAAGAGTTTGGGTTCGAGTCATTTGTAAAAACTTGGTCAGGGTGGGGTTGGGCAGAGACTGTATGAGAGTTGGGGGGGAGGGTTGGAGGGAACTTTGAAGAGATAAATCTACTAAAATAAGATTAAAAACCCCAACATTTTACATAGTGGTTTTAACTAATTAAACTTGTAGGCTGTAAAACTACTTAATAATGCCCAAGCATTACCTTAAACAAATACTTTTTTTTGTTTCTTCTTACTCTCACTGATGTTAAATACAACCAACCGATATGCACCCCCCAGTAATAAGAGTAAAATGTTCTGTGTGTGCCTCAAAAAAGTCAGTGTGTTCACCCAAGTTTTGATTAGCTGATCAATACAATACAGAGAAATACTGCTATATGCCCAGAAGATTATGTGTTTCTGGTTTGCTTTCTGTCAAATGGAAACAAGACCTGAAAGAAGCCACAGGACAGCTGAATGGAAAAATGTTATTTTCCTTACTACTTACCCATTAAGAAATAAAGACAGGAAGATGAAGACAGTATGTGTAATTTGTTTCCATGTAGAAGAGACAAGGAATTACAAAGATTTCACCTTCTGATTTGACCAACAGAAATACTGGAAACAGGTGATGCTGCTGTACTGGAAAGTTTTGGTGACATTTTGCCCTATGTTTTAATTGTATGAGTTAGCCTAAGCAAAGAAACTACCCTTCCCTTACAAAGCTCACCTTGGGTAGTCTCCTAGTCACAAGTACAATAACGTGTGTATTCCGTATCAATGAACCCTCTCCCTGCCCTTAATTAAGGTGATAGAAATAAGTACACTGCATTAGGGAGAGATTTTAGAAATTTTGACTGAATATATATAGGTGGAAGCACAGTTAGGCTAACCTTAAGCTTGCATGCTTAAGTCCAAGTTCTGCTAATAGCTGATGTTAAATACTAGGACAAGATATTGCTTTATAGAGGAAAGTAAATGACATGTCAGTCTATGGTCACGGGTCCCTTGAACTATCTACTCTCTAAGTAAGAATAAATACTGTGAGTAGAGTCCACTTGCTTGTCAACCTTTGTATAGCTCAGCTGCTCTGAGATTATCAGGGTTGGCTGTTTTTTTTTTCTTGTTGCTTTTTGAGGTTGTCCTGTCAGATGCAGGAATTCTACAAGGATGTATGGGGTGTTTCAAAACAGTGGACCTAGTTTCAAAGTAATTTCAATTTGAAATTTGGTCTATCTTTTTGAAATACCCTGTAGAAGTATTAATGAAAGAAAAGCAGTACAGAAAACACAGACGACAAGCTCTGGTTGTGATGAAACATTTTAACTTTTAACTAATAGTTAAGACTTGTTGCTTAATTAAATTAAGACTGGGAATCAGTACTGAAGATACGGGGCATCCAGGAAGTACCACAGACTCAGGAGTATCTAAAAATTAAACAGTTTTCTGTCAAAGCAGACAGAAAACTTTTCTAACATCTTCTACTTCCACACCTATCATTTCTGTGCAGAGCAACAGCCCCTGCTGGATAGCACAGAAGCGAAAGCTGAATCATCTAGTCAAAACATTGAATTTGTTCAAACTTCCTTAATTATCCAATCTGGAATTTAAAACAGCTTTGAAGAACTCTGCTTCTCAACAACATGGGATGAGGAGAAAGGAAAGGAGAGGAAAGGACAAGAAGAGCCATCTCTACAGTTGCCTGCTTGGATTTCCTTGCAGGGAAGCTACACATTCATGCCTGTGGACCACAACTAATGCCTGTTAAAACATGTTCCCCTGAAATATTTTGAACTTAACCAACTGCTTTAAATTAAAATTTTGTCTTAATTACTTAAATATTTTACTTTGAACCATCTACACACGGATAACAAAATCTATATAAAATCTATTGGGTCAAACTTCACGGATATAGCCACCTGAAAACAATAAATATTTATATTTACTAATATAATTAGTACTAAATAGTGTGGTATGCTCAGGCAAGGTCTTCCTAAAAATGAATGGGAAAAGATACATATTGACCTTTCATCAATAATTTTGAACAGGGAAATCTAAACTAACCAAATAAATCATATGTCAGACCTGCCAACAAATTACAAAAGGAGCACTCTTGTATACTTGCACCCCAAAAACTTTTCCTCTTTTCAGTTGTTAAGTTATGTGCATATCTATACTTCCTGTTGCCCTTCGTCCACCTTGAGGATAGGTCTGAGAGTTAGAAATTCTTTGAAAAGAACAGTAGTATTTAAAGGAGAATGCTGTGTAACAGGAAAATGTATGCCAGCCATCTGAGAAGAACACAGGAAGCCCCTACTTTATCAAAGGCCTTATATTTTACTGCAAGAATTAAGGAAAACATTGTAATTTCATTGCCATGTAAAATCAGGAGGTTTAATCAAGTGCTAAAACAGAATTACATTCATTGGTAGTTTATCTACTAGGAGTGGTGGAGGCTGAAGTAGTTCAAAATAGATGGAGTGCTCCCCTACCCTTTCCTTTCTCTTATGTCAACAAGGATGCGGAAAAAAGGAACACATTAGCTGCACGGTTTTAAAGCATAAACATCTGAAGTAGGCAAAACTCCATCTGCTTAAAGGCAACATAACTATAGCAGCTGAATTACAAAGCACAGAATCCCCATCCCACATACTTACTTTTGTGGATACTTGCTTCACTTTCCCTGTGTTTGTGTTGTTTTCTTCCCTCTCTCTGGGTACATATAAAAGCTAATTTAAGAACTTTATGGATTATCTATGTCCCTCTTTAGATGATGTTGACTTTTGCAAACTAATTTTTTATGTCAGTGACCTGAGGCAGGCATGGTTGCAAAATAAAATTTTAATGAATGTGGCATGATCTCATACCCAATAAGAAGATAAGCTCTCACCCCTCCTATACTTTCTTCCTGCTGTTGAACCTCCTTCAAGTAGTGGTAACTAATTTGCTCCACTAACCAGTTCAGCTGCTCAGCACAGACATCCAGAAGGCCAAAGAGATAAGGTCGTGTAAGTAGCTCGCTCAGAGCAACTTGTCCCCACAGGGAAGACAGTAGTCTGTAGCCAGTAATGAAGAGTCTTCTGTGCCTTGATCTCAGCACCGCGTGCACGTGCTGCTGCACTAAGGACTTAAGAGAGGCCTTGAGATCTGAAATCAGTCCAACGTAACCCTCGTGAGCTCAAGACATCCCAAAGGTCTGTGACCTTCTATGCTCATCTGCTACAATCTGCACCCAAAGCCACCCAAAGCCCAGTGGTTTCAAAAATAAAAAGTTTAGAGATCAAGCGACAAAACAACAGACCTCACAGAAACCCAGAAGGGTGAAGGTGATGAAGAATTGGTATAAAACTCTCGTCTCCTAAATATCAGATAAACAAGTTAGACGTGCTGCAACTCCTTGCCTTCAAATTAGAAGGGTAGCTCTGAGAAGAATACAAACATGCAAACTCAATTCATCCTTTCTCCAACAGATTCGTAATTATGATTCACAGATTTCAAGAAAATCTGTGTTTGGATATCACTCCACAATGAATACAAGTCATGTAGTAAACAAGGAATGTATTTTGACATATTTGAGACCTGGAGATTTTGAGGTAGCATTTTATGGAATTGCTCATGCATAAAATGGTGACTAGATACAGCCAAAAAAAACCCCAAATCAAACCAAAAAGAGACTGAAAAGAAAGCTTTGAAGTATTTTCACAACTTTTTAAAGAGATTTATCTTTTCACAAAAACAAGAGCATTTTTTTTCAATCTTGAAAAATTAGACTAGCTCCATGTCTGATGGTAAATCAAGAAATACAGTACCAAATGTTTTGGGGCAAATTATTATTAATTCTTTGCACATCCAAAACCAAAACCTGAACCTAGAAATGTGACATATCCTGTTATACTCCTGAGAGGTTCACTAGTAAACCCGAGATGCCTGTATATGTGATTGCAAAGTAGATAGTGTTCTTGAGTGAGTAAATTGGATAGTGATTTAAAAAAGTGACTCCATTAATTCAAAGTGACTGACATGTTCCTGAAGGATTAGGAATCCTAGTGAGAGCTTTTAAGTACAAAGCACTGTACATCTATCCTGTTTTGATTATGATCTTTTCTAAGCATCTGCTACATACCACAGATGGAGACAGAAGCTAGACAGGCCTTTGGATTGTATCAGTATTGCCACTGTTCTGTTTACAAGGATGTTGCCATGCATTATTTCACTATGTATGAGTCCACACACCTCCCTGGGAGCACAGAGTCCAGTTACATACATTTCCGTGCTCTGTTTTCCTCTTCTTGCTGCACATGTCTTGTTCCATTTACCAACACTTTACAGCACCAGACAACTTAGCGATGTTGACATCCGATATACAAGTGATCTTTCTTATTTGGATTAACATTAACGTGAGAAAATATGCACATTAGCATTATTATACATATATCACACTTTTAAAATATTTTCCAGTTTGCAAAGTCATTTAAGTGAAGTTTTAACTGTTTATGTGTAAGCACTAGTGCCATTTGAGACACTACACGGCATCTGAAATGTTTGTGCAGGGCTTACAGACAGAAGAAAAGATCAATTAGGGACTTGAACCCTTCAGAAATAGCAGCTGAGAGACAGGTGGGAAACCTTAGTGTCTCAAATGACAACAGATACTTACATTTAGGTAATGAAATCCCACCCTGAATGAGGGAATTACAGAAGACCAACACACAAACAGCTTTCTGGTGCATCTATTCCACACGCGTTAAAGAAATCATAGCCAGACAGCTAAAGAATGCTTTTCTAATTGCTACCAACTTGAAATAAACAGTTTACTGAAACAAATAGTGTTGCTTCAATCTTGCCAAAGTAACACTTTGACAGGAAAACAGATGTTTTATTTTTTATTTTTTCCTAAGATATTTTATATTTCATTAACTATGTCACTACAGAATTCTAAAATATTTAATGCATTCTGAAGCATAAATAAAACATGTTACTGAATTATCGACCAACTCTGATCATTATGCTTATGTGTGTAGTGACTGAATTAGTATCACAAAGACAACTGTAAATCTTGCATGCTCTGGTTTCCAAACACTTGCCTCCTCAAGTACGTGACTTTAATGTGGTCTTTGTAATGAATATTACTTATCTTTATAGCATCAATAGTGTTCTGTTCACTTCATGGGCAAGTTAAGTCATGACCCCTGTCTGCTCCAGACTGTCAGTGGGAATGAGACCTAAAATATTAAATATCAGAAGGTTCAGCTCTGTGCATAAAAATCCCCCTTTAACTCTGAGATAAACAACAGACTGCATAGCTGCTGAGATCAGCTGCTAGTGAGTCATGACCACATAGCCAGGCCTTTTTATTAAAGTTTGGTGGTGTACAGACAACATGAGAACAGAGAAAACTTCAACAGTGGACTGTGACAATTAGATTATACTATGTAGCTTGTTCATTCAAATAAAAAATATAATATATGTGTGTGTGTGTGTATACATACCATACAGCTGTTGTTATTGCTTAATCCTACCTGGGAAGATAACCCTCAATATGGGCTTCCGAAAACTATGTAAACGTGTCCACTTTTTTTCCTCTTTCAAGTCTATGTTTCTCCTGCATTGCTTTGCATCCTTATCACCATCTTTACTAGTTTTGGATGTCTAGCAGCCCATGTCACAGGATGTTCAAAAACTCTGGGCAAATGGCCTCTGCATACAGCCTGAGTGACTCCAGCCCACAGTGGTGCCTGTGGAGCCACCCTGGGCACATCCACTGATTCACAGAGGCAAAGACATTGTCAAGTAGGAAAACCACTCAGCCTCAGCTATTCTATTCTATTCTGTTCTAGTCTAGTCTAGACTAGTCTATTCTGTTCTATTCTACACTCCAAAGACCAACAGGCATTCATATTGAAACTGCTTCATCTTCCCAACATATCCTAACACACAGCTTTTTATAAAATATCTGCTTTTTGTGTTAATGCACCTTACTGTTTGTATATAAGTAGAAACAGAGGGAAGAAAGTTGAGAGCTGACCTCTCAAAGCTCAGCCTGAATGGCTGCTGAAGAGTGCATGAGTACTCATCTGCCAGTTGGCTGGGTGTCACATACACAGGAAGCGTGCAGACAATTAAAGAAAATAAATTAATGTCTGACTGCAGAATTTTCCCATAAATTTCCCATACAATAGCATTTCTGTGATTAATCCTGACGTTAAGTACAACACTTAGTACTCTAAAACCAAACGTTATCTGCAAACAACACAACTCATGAAACAATCTCTTTTTTTAGAGCTGCCCATGTGGATTATCTGAGCTTCAAGAAGGATTACATTTACATTGCAAGCCTCGTCCTTGTTGGAGGGCAACTCCTTTGAGTTTCTCTCTACTGCCTGACTGCAAGTATTCATGACACCTCTAGGAATTTAATATATTTCAGGCTTCTCCTCCTCTAGCAAATGTGACTGAACTTGGTCAGTAGGTTCAAAAGTTATAGGTGAGGACGGAGGGAAAGAGTGGGATGGAAGAGGAGACTGACAAAAACAGAGACATGGACAGAATGATCTCATAAACCTCGCCTCTTTGGGAAATGATGAAAGTATGATCAGCACAGTTCAATCGTGATACATAAGAGCTGGATTAGAATAATGTATTTTTCTCATTCTTTCACATACCACAAATATGGAGTATTCATTTAAACAAAATCCCTATTATAGCTTCTGGAAAAACTATGGAATAGATGTTAGTAACTATAACGTATATACATATGGTCTGCAGAGCAGGAAAGCAGTCCACTCTCACCTTGCAGATCATATCTGTGAGCTCAACAAACACAAATGAAAATCAACTCAGCTTACTTATACGTATATGCACAGGATCAATGGAATGGTGAGTGATCTTTGCAAAGACAAAGATCAAAAAGGGAAAAAGTATAAGAAAGGCCAGTGTGCATGCACAAACTGTTTTCATCAAACCCTTATAATGTAGTCATAACAAAACAGATTTTCTTAAGATGTATGACTTGGGATAATGACCCTTCTAAAGCACCACAATCCTGCAGGTTAAAAAGGATTAAAAAAAAATTTAAAAAAAAAAAAAAAAAAAAAAGGTAAAAAAATGCTACCAACTTAAGATATGCTATGTATGTGTATTTCTATGTATGCATAACATGGAAAAGTACTTTTCTCAGCCAGAAAAACAAATTTAAACAGGCTTAAACTTTGGGAAAATGCTTCTTCCACATAGCAGCAGAACTGGGTAACTTCGGCCTCAATGAAAACATTTTGCAGAGCTATAAACATTTAAAAAAATGAAAACGAGCATGAGAATTCAACCCCTCTTCACTCTAGGTATTGCTCCATGTACCAACTCTAATTACGCAGGCATATTTAAAGACAGATTTTCAAAAAAGCTGACAAACAACAAGAAGAAACTCAGCACAGACAACTGGAGCTGGAAGAAGTCAATGCCCAGTGAACAGAACAGATTTCTTAGTGCTGGATGCTGATCACATCTGAAAATCTGGCTTAAATAAATAGATGGTAGAAAGAAGAAAAAAAGCCAAGATACCTTTATTGTGATTAAGCCAAATTCTGAGGCCTAAATTTAAGAGAAGAAAGGAAAAAGACAGTCTTGATTATTACACGGGGATGTTGAGGTACAGCAGACAGTAGTCAGGAAATCTCAGGCCAAGTATTAATACTAGAGCTGAGTTTTGGCTTTATGTATCTAAATGCACAAACTTAACAACTTTAAAATATTTTATCAAAGGAGCAATTTACATTTCCAAGCATAATGCTGTCATAATTTTAGATACAGTATACCTAAGAAAGAATGGAATATTTTGTATACAATGTGTGTTTGTTTTCATATTTAAAACACCATTCAACTTTTATAGCCATTTCTGGAGTTCAAGAAAACACATTACCTTACCTATTCCTTTGAGTAGCTTTCATTCTGGTAAAACAACAAAAAACACCCTGCACCCTCCCAAAATGCAAACAAATCATCAAAACACTGTACCCTGTCTTGAGTTTATGCAACACAAGAAAAAAGGATTTACACTTGATCCAAAATATACCTTTACTTGAAGGTGTAATCGCTTGTTTAGCAATTTTAAAAATAAAATACAGGGCGGTTTACAGAATACGAATTAAGAAAGTTCAATGCAGCACAAATTCTTTTGGTGTCTGAGCGCCCTCTGCATCCTTTGAGGTGCATATTGGTTTAAGTTTCTGCTTTAAACACACTTTAAACTACATTTTTTTCTTCTTGCTAACCTCTCCCAGATAGCATTTTTCTTTTGCTCTCTCTTTTGAGGAGTAGTGGAAAGCAAGGAATGTATCTGCTTGCTTTACCTGGGAAGGAAAGAGGTCAGAGAGTGCCCAGGGCCACAGAATGGAAGGGTGAGTTTTTAGTTTTTTCTTGGCCCTTTGGTACAGAGTGATGTCTGTAAAGTGACCTAGTAGGGGTTTGTGACACTGTTATTTGGCAATGGCTGAATTTAAACCAGAAACACACACTGAATGGCGCAGCCTAAAACTGAGCAGGACAGAAGTACAGGATAGTCAGAGCTTTCACCTCAACATACTAACAGAAGCTGTCTGTGCAGTCAAGTTGCTGGCTGTTTTTATCTCCTGGGTCCTCTTTCAAACCAAATTGTGTGACAGAAAAACTACTAGCTGGTATTAGCTGGAAGATTTTGCTATTTTATTTTTTGGAAGACAATTATCTACATCGAGTAGGAGATTACCTGCAATATACATTGTTTGCAAAATATTTCAGCACTCAGTGAACTGTTTACAGAGGAGGTTTGGGGAGGTTTTATGCTGTCTGAATAGCTCTACTCCAGGCCTGCTTTTACTGAACAGCATTGCAGCAACTGCAGTTTCAGAAGCACTGACACATAGGCAAGGATGAAAGATCATCTGCCAGTAAGGACACAGCAAATCCAATAGGAGCAGACTCAGTTGTTCTTAAATAGGTTTTAGCTAGCCTTAAAGGGTCACTGACAGACCTTGAGTATGCGGGGTTTCACCAAAGTTAAAGGAAAAAGAAATATGAGGGTGTTAGGATCACAGGGCAACAGAGTTGCCTACTGTCAACTGTAGAACAAAATGGGCAGCTGGGATGATTTCAATCCGAGTCTCAGTGAATTTTACTTTACACCAGTTTCTAACTATGCCATTGATTCTAGGGTGTGCAGGCTTCAACTCTAGAGATTGAGGAAAAGAAATCGTTACTCTGAGCTGCTTGGGATGATGCACAAATTCTTTCTATTCTGAGATGCATCCATAGTGTATATATATATATATATACTGACCCACCCTCCACAACCATCACCTTTGAAAGAGAGCTTCAAAAAATATGGTTTGTGGTGGTTTTGTGAGAAATCATCATGACCTGAAACAAAAAATTTCTGAAGGGCATGTTCACAGCAGTTATGATATAGCAATTTTCTCAGGCTTAGGAAGAAATCTCTGATAATAAAGAGAATGTGTCCACTCTAATAGCTTACCTGCTATGACATTTACTAAGTATGTAGCAGGAGACCCAGGTTTATCTGCATGCCCTGCTGACTACGGTGGAGGGACTTGGAACTCAGTTTGCCACAGTTATATAGAATAATATTCCTTTTCAGAAAAAAAAAAAAAATCACACAGGCATTTTTCCAACCAACAATCCTACTGCACCTTTTTCAGTCAAAGTTCTCTCTCTCTTTCAGTCAATCTGCTTTCTGTATTTCTTATCAATCTTACAAGGAGAAGACATTAAAGATTCAGTCTTTCTTGCAGCATGCACTCTGAAGATCATAGTCCATCTATTGCAAGGCGATCCTGGCACCAGTTTTAACTGAAGAACACAATGTTATATTTTGTTTCATTACTTGGAAAATGAGAATCCTTTAGGCGAACCTTGCCGTGCTCCTTTACCATATAACATTTCTGTAAAGCTAGAAGATGGCTAGAGAACTGCATGAAAAAGTGCATGTGGGGAGATGTTTGTTATTATTGTTATTTGCAGCTGCAATATGAAATGTAATTGCACCAGTAGATCAGGTGCACAACAGAAATCTTATCCAGCTGCTTACACTTCCAGATCTGTTGTTTTGGAGCTTGCCTTCACCAGCAGAGCCTGGTGCTCTGCAGCTGTTCAGTTGCTAATGTATCTGGGTCATGGTTCTTCTAAGGAAAGCAGAGAAGGTTTTGGATTCAGATCAAGTTCTTGTCGCAAACTGGGGCACACACATGGAAAGGGGGACTGGCTGGAGTAACTGCAATTAAAACTCTTAAACTGAGCTACTTAAACCAGTTAGGAACTAAAGGCATGATCCTGCTATGTCCCACTGCACAAAAGCACCTCAGTTCCTTCTGTCTTCCTTCCCTCCTATATTATATCTCTCTTTTGATGTGGCGTGCCTCATTTTCAACCTCATTATTAGCTCTTTGAAGCAAGAACCATGTTTTCCTATAAGTTCATAAAGCGCATAGTACAGCTGAACTTGCAGGGATGTTTCCAATAACAGCTCAGTCATTTAGATAATATTCTTCCAAAATGACTGAGAGCGATGGCAGCCATGTGTTGAGCAATGCTCTCTCTACCAGTAAATAAGGAACCCAGAGGCTGCATGAAGTCAACTTCCCAGAAAGCCCACAAAAATCAAATTTGGTTTCTTGGCTCCAAGGAGGCAAAGATCTGACATCTGCACTATTAATACTGAAAAAAGCCTCCTCCTGTTTTATCTTGGAGTGCCTGTGGTCCGCTTATGTTGCCACATATCGAAAGGGCAATAAACAGCAAAGCTTAGTGATTTTACTACTGCAGTATGTTATGGTGGGAGTTAACAAATAGGTAATAAGATAGGCTTCCAGTTGTAGTTTTTAGGGTACTGTTACACACAACTCAGAGCAATGGTGACCCAAGAAACATTACTAAACACATTTGCACTTTTTATTGTTGTGCTTAAATGGAGATTTATGTGGGGGTTTTACAAAGCTAAAATGGCTGTGATAATTTATGACCACAAGATATTACTTATAGAACAATTTTGAAACTTCTAGGTACAGACTGCCAAAAACTATAAAATCTAGTTCTGAAACCTTGAAGAAAAGAGCAAGAAGCTATTCAGTTTGTGTGCTAAACCACATCTGTGTGCAACATACAGTATAGTACTTTAATGCTAAATGATTCCAAGATGAACAACCTGTAAAAAAAAAGTTTTCCAAACTTCTGCATCTTGTGCTTTATACCACATTGCAAGAAGGACCCTGCTCCAGACCTATAAAGTTATTGTTTTAATAAATCCATGAACATTTCTCATTAGAAAACCTCCTTATTGGACACCCATATCCAACCTCCAAAATCCCTTACTGTCAGTGAATATTATGACAAGTCAGTAGCCTTTCCTAATTTTAAGGCAATATCTCTGTTTCTGTCATAAGCCACACTTTCTACCAAACAGTAGCACATGAAAATCTCGCTCTCACAATGGGTACCTGATGCCTGGGAACCAAGATGCAACACTTACTGAGCCATGAATGGGTTAGACTGACAGGATTTTCTAATGACAACATTCTTAAAAGCATTAAAATGGTATATAAAAAACTGCATTTTAATTGTGATCCTCCTAAACTACATCAACAAAAGGCCAGTCAAGATTTACGGCTTCATAACAAAATAAAGTGGATGTATGCCATCATGTCCTGCTACTTGTAGAGACAAGGAGAGAGGTCAATGGGAAAATATTTCTCATAAGTAAGTATTAAAAAGAAAACAAAAAAAATTACAGTTAATCAGATAAGCCATTTATAAATTACAACATGTAATAAGGGATGGCAGACATTATGGTGAAAAAAAATCCCCTAATTTATTTTTACTCTGGTGGTCAGCAAAGTGGGGACAGTAGAAAACAGAGTGCAGCAAAGTGTGGCATTCCAACTTCATTCCTACCTTAATAGGCTTGTTGGGGGCCCCCTGTTTGCAACTGGCAAAAGTGCAGAAATTACCCCACAATATATGTCTTAGCAGGCTCAGCAGGAGATCTTGCAAATAGTCTTCACCCACTCAAAGCCTTAATTTTAGCTGTCTCTGCCAGACCAAAGGGGGCTGCTAGAACTATGATATTTTCAGCACACAATCTGGGGCCACATCAGCTAATCAACTAATAGCTCTGTAGGGAAGATACAGTTTTGAATCTCTTCCATTTTGCTGACTCGATTGCAGAAATGTATCTTTTTCCCTTAGAAGAGGGGAAAACATTTTTTTTACAGGGTTGGTGATTGTGTGCAAGTATACACAGTGTTTAGCCATGTAGAGCCCTCTTCTAAAAGCTTTAGAAGCAGTAAATAACTAAAATCCTGCTCAATAAGCTGGTTCTTTTCCTTTATAAATTTACAAAAAGTAGTCTTTACAAGAATTAAGGAAAAACAAACAAACAACAAACCATAAACATAGCAATAGTTACTTTTCCGTAGATTGTCAAATACTGCTAACGCTTAGCTTGAGAATAAGATGGTGTGACAGCACTTATTTGTGAAGGAACAAAATTCCAGGAAGAATAATTTAATTATTAGCTCCTGGATTACAGTTACGACTACACAAATTAAAGCTTTTTGTTATATGAGGCAGGTCACCTGCTATAAAATGATCATGTTTACTCTTTTTACATAGCTTTTAACCATCATAGAATCTGTCTTGACTTTCATTACTCACAATTTTCAGCCTAGCAGATTGCTTATTTGAAAAAATAGGTAGGAGATTATAAATCAAAATGAAGAATGTGACTTTTCAAAGTGGAATAGACATGAAGGATCTTACTGTCTGCCAGACTTCACAGTCTTTCAGCAAAACATCATAACACTAAAGCACTAAAAAAAGTTATTATCAATCATAAGCTGTTAGTTCATTCCTAGAAAACAAGATTTCCTTGAGTGGAACACAAAGGAAAGAGAAAGAGAAAAGTGATGTTAGCAGTTCATACAGAATCACAATGTCTAACATATAAGAGAAAAAAACTCCAGAGATTATCACCATTACTTGATATTCATTATCACTTAATTCAGTTAAGTTGTTGAAGTGTCTGTGTTTTGAAAGGGAACAAAATAAAAAAGAAAACCTTCCCAGGAAGGAATAAAGCAGACTGCAGTTACACTTGAACAGCAAAAATGTTAAGTATGCTCATGAGATGATGTATGTAATTATTTGCTGGTTAGTTAACTAAATTAGAAACAAGGTTTAATTCAGTATAGAGCCAGAGCTTTTATATATTAAACATTTATACAAATTGCAACCAATCCAACTTCAAACTTTTGGGTTTACTGAGCTTACGCTTTGTATCTCTAAGGAAATCAAGTGCAGGGAGCACATTTGTACCTATGTCCTTGCCGACCAGAAGGAAATATTGGAGAACACTGTAGGCTCCTTGTTTGACAACTCTCTGAGGAAGCAGCTGAAATTTTTTATATCATTTAACCTCCTTTTACATTATGAACACTTTGAAATAGGCCAGGTTCCACATAGTATAAGCAGTAATGAAAGTGCCGAACTCTACAAAATTTATATATCAACATAGTTATTAACATGATATTATTTTGACTGTTGAATTGTGTTGAAGTAAAAATTCTTTCCTCTATGAAGAAAATGGAAGCAAGTTTGGCATGTAGTAAATTTCATCCAGTCAATCCACTATAGATAAATTATCCTGAAATCAAAACCTTAACCCATGTCAAACCTCAGGTCCCCAACAGCAGTGATGTGGGCACTACATAGGACCTGTTTGCTTAACCCTAGTTCACACTTAGAACAGGTTTACTGAGCTTTGCTTACATTGATTATGTTCCTTAATGTGCTTCCGAACCCCCACAAACCATCAACGATTGGTCTGTAATCACACGAAAGACAGCACTTTGCATAGCGAAATCAACAGCATGTGAAACAGCAGAAAAAATACATAATAAAGCAGAGCCACACTTTTAATACAGGCCAGGGCATTGGTAAGAGGCTGCTGCCCACATCAACACTGTAGTTCCAGTTCTCCCTTTTACACTCCAGCAGTGCCCTATAAAGTCTCAACTGGTCTCACAGAAAGTTAACCTCAGCTGACAGGTAGATACTATCATTTATACTGCTGTAAGAGATGTGGACACAGTCCAAGGGGAAGAGACGACAGTTTCTGGCCTGCAGATCTTATAACTTGAAGGACAAAAGAGGGAGAACAAAGGGCAGGCCTAAGTGTTACAACGTGGAATGAGCATCGCCAGGGCAATGGTTAGCACATGCTCAGTTACAACCTTTCATTAAGCACAGACAGCATAATTTCTCAGATGTCTTCCTATTTCTCAGGGCAATGTAGTGAGAATGAAAAGCAGTTGGCTCAGGATGCTGCTCAGATGCATTGGCGGAAATGAGAAGATCTAACTTCTCCTGTTACTAGACCACCATGGGGTCCACCCGTTTATCAGGGCGATGCTTGTCTTCTGAAGTCTGCAGGACTTATCACTGACTCCATATGTTCAAAGAGTTTGGAAAAATGTCTTTTTTATTTTCTTCAAATCTGCAGAGAAATGTACGTATTTCCTTTCAGTTTCATCACTATGGTCTGTGGTTTTAGGTCTATGGTCTGCGACTGCAGCTCCACGCCTGCAGGTTCAACTGGTAGGGCTGTATTCCCAGTAGGCACGTATATACAACAAATATATACATATACACATGGCCAGCCACACAGATCAACACAGACAGACATACTCAACACTCAGGCAAACAGCACCAATGAGCTCATCTTGTTCTTCTTGCCAGCTGATCAGGATGAAGGAAAACGTAAACGTATGTTTACAATATGGATCTCCCCAGTAGCTGGCCTGGACATGCAAGCCCTTGAAGCCCACAGCCCACTCCAGCTGCTGGTAGAGGTCACACTTGCACACACCAGCAGATGCACAAACACATTATAGATTCCTCCAGTGACAGGTGTTAGACAGTCTGCTCAGTAATCAGTCACCAGACCTCCTCATCTCCAGTTGTCTCACTCACAGAGGCACATATGTATACACTCACTTGACCTGNACTCAGGACATTCTATGATTCTATGACCTTCAAGTCCTACCATCTCCATTATAAATGGCTTGATCCCTACAGCTGCCAACTCACAGACCCTCTGGTCTCTACCTGGTTTCCCAAGCCTGCCCACTGATTGGTCTTGCTTCATATTTGCCCCTGATCACACACTAACTTTCAAACACTCATTCACACCAGTTGTGGGCTCCATATACGTACAGCTCCTCCGACTCGTAGTCTAACTCCAATTGCTGACCTCTATATGGACACAGAATGAGTCCCTCGAAAAAGAATGGAGTTTAGTGAGAAGACAGGACAGACTGTGCTGATCAGAGAACACGGCTGATAAGTAGTGACAACCAACTGCTTACATGTGACCAGCCCCTTTTCTCTCCTTTTCCTTCTGTTTTCCACACTTCTTCCTCTCCAAACCGCCTTGAGCTCTCCCTTTCTCTACCTTCATTCCTTCCAATAAATATCCCATGGTAAATTTTGAATAATCTCATTATGCTCTTCCCCTGCACCCCATAATGAGTCCTATAACCCCAGGCAGTGACCCCCTCAGTCTGTGAGGTTACCTGGAGAGATGTTCCCATTGACTCACCTTGATGGATCATGCTGGACCGTGGGGCTGATGCCCACCTGTGACAAGCCTGGGAGGGCCCAGGGTGGGGACTCCTTCCTCTGTTTGTGTTACATAGGTGCCCCTGCTTGCTGCTGTGTCTGCGTGGAGATATCACATAACCTAACAGGTATGAATGTTTACCACCATTATCTGCTAAAAGGATGTAAATGTCCCTCCAAAATTGTAACAGGTCAATGTCTTAATATTTAAGGCCAAAAGTAAGCTGCAGAGGGAGGGAGGAATGTTGTGGGCAGAAAGTCTGCTTTCCTGAAATTTGACTACAACTCCAGGAACTACATAATCCCTTCTCAAGCCCTCCAAAGCAGCTTCAGCCCCCTTGTCTGCACAGACAAAGCTAACGAGCACATTTAAAGCTTGAGCCTTACCTAGTCCTCATGCTTAGAAATGCAGAATATGCAAAACTCCCCCAACAAACCCAGGTTCCAGTGCTGAGCAGGCTCAGACTCCTAATCCCACTGCATTCAAAAGAAAATTGTTTTGTTTACATAAATTTGGCTTTCAGAGTTTTTCACCAACAATCTGGACAAATTTAAATCAGTAGAAGCTTCAGTTAGAGTTACAGATTTCAGTGCACAGAGAGCCTAATGTACAGAATCTCCCAACAGACAACAGACACTCTTTAAACTGCAAACAAAGGCTAGAGGTTGTTTTGTAAAAAGAAAAATCACTGCAATAGGTCAAGATTTTCTGGATAATGAGAGTCTCAATAGAATATCCAGCCACAGCTGCCTTGTCTGCCTGTAAGTGATGTTTGAGATATCACTAGACACTGTACAAAACCAGGAGGAATGACTGAGAGAGTAGGTTGCTGGGCTGTAGCTGAGCAGCAGAGAGACAAAGTGTAGCCAGAACACTTAAATTGAGGCAAATAATTTCCAGGCTCATAAGTCATAAGGTATCACAGTGTTCTAGGCAGTTAACGAAACTAAAAACACAAGCAGAATATATTATTTTCTTGCATCCCAAGAGCAAATGGTAGTGATAACTGAGAGAACAGCAGGTTTTACTATCGCTGACTTCCAAGGAAGCCAGATCTTTATTTCCTGAAGGATCCGTGCCTTTATTTCTCAGCAAGATGCTTGTGCAAATGTGTGCTCCTCCTCTCCTCCCCTCTCCCAGCTTCCCCATGTTCCACCAGCCAAAAAATATCCAGCGACGGGATAAGGGCAAAAGGTGGAGGGGGAAGAGTTACAATGAAAAAAACCCTCCGGACTACATTCTGTAACCAAATAACCTCCACGTTTTCCTCCAGGCTAGCCCATTTTTTTTCTCCGGCTGTCGGCTATTCCACCCTGCAGAAAAGAGCTGTTATTGTGCTCCGCACAGGTGCATAGAAAGGCTCCTAAAGAGAACTCCCAATGAACACAAGGCATAAACAAACTCAAGTGTGGTCTTCTCTTCAAGAAAATAATTCAGCCAATGTGAAACTCCCTCCTTGTAATAAATTAGCTCCTAAGAGTATTCAAAAGCTAACCTTTGACCTCCTCCTGTATTCTTCTCATGACCACCAGTGGGAGAGGAGGTCAAGTTGGTCAGTTCTTCTCACCAGTCACTGATGCCTCTTTAGCAAAGGAGGAGTGGGGGAGGAGGGAAAAGAGAAAGAAAAAGAGAGGGAGGGGGGAGAAAAATCAAATTTGCTTCTCCATTGAAACATAGGCATAGTAAGTAAACCAAGGAGGCCCAAGCCTCCCCCGGCAGGCGTCCAATTTTACAACACATTTGTAAGTGTGCTGCTGTCTAAATATACTCAACACAGAGAAATTCCACACCATGGCTACAGCAAATGGGCCAGCGCTCCGCAGCCAGCTGCTGCAGGATTTTTCAGCATTCGGTCTGCAAACCCAAACCATGGAAAGCTAATGGAAAGGCCGCAACTGGCAGCTTGTTTTGGCCGCCTTACATACATAAGGCTCGTCTCCTGATTGAAAGCATATGAAGAAAGCTAGGGTGCTAAAAATAGAATAATTTGTTAAGTGGCACATTCCACCTACCCGTGGCTGGCACATGCTAAGTTCATTCATAGTCGCAAGACATTCCTTGCCAATCTGTTCTGACATTTTTCACTTAGTGGGTAGTAATTTTTAGAATAACAATAACATGATAATATAGAGTATCAGATAATCTTTGTTAATAAAACCACATGCTAATTTGCTTCCCATGTCACATGCATGAGAAACCCCTCTTTTGATAGGCTGGATAGTTACAGAACTCCTGGTTAAATTGAGTTCTCTGGAAAGTATTCCAACTATCTGTAGCTGGCCAGCACTGGATTTATTTTGCCAGCGTATGCACCAGTCTGGACTGTGAAAAGAACCCACTTTTATTTTTATTTGGAACACAAAAGCTGTTCTGTAGCTTCAGTACCTCCCATTGCCTGGATTCTTCTCTGTCACCTCTGCGTTTTGCATTGCTGAGGGGAAAGATTGAGACTTTTGGCAGAGAAATGCATTGAATATTTGCCTTGTCAGAACAATATTCATCTGAAGGTCCATTTCATTACCTCTCAGCAAAGACGAGTGTTTTTACTCAGCATTCAATAGTCCATAATACATTTCCTTGGTAAATCATCACTGCTGTATCCTAGCTCCTCCTTGTAACTCCATGTAACTCAGCCTTCTGAGAAACTGCTTTGCAATTACTCTGTAAAACTATAAACAAGCAAACACTTGTCCAGAAAATAACACTAAACTACATAATTCCATTATCTTTAAAAGGATAGTACAGTTAACTGGGGATGAAAGCTGAGCACATAAAAGGTAGGAGACTGAAAAAGTCAAGAAATCTTCATGCAGACAGAATGAATATAAATGTGGGGTTTTTTCAATACTGTTGAAGTTATAATATAATTTCTAAGGAAAATTATATTTTGGGGACAGAAAAAACACTGCATGCCATCTTTTTTCTTGGTTTTAAGTTGCACAAGTCTTGTAATGGGTTCACACTAAACAACTTTTTCTACTCTTGTTTTATACTCCACAGTTCTCCACAGTTTTGCAGAATATCACTGTACAAGGCTAATTTATAATCTTTCATCTATGAGAGTTGTATAAATTTCATTATTTAACTACTAAAGTGTATGATGCATACTGTTTTTAAGAAATTTCTCTTTTTATTAAATTAAAATGATTCTTATATTTTAGAAAAGCTAACAGTCTGGTACAAAAGACTGCATTCATTCTAACATTAATAGTGCTGCTATTATCTAATACCTTTCAAATATCGATTTCCACCTCTTTCTCTTTGGAAATAATGCAAGAATATAAACAGATACTGTTGCCTCAGACATGTGACTTATCCCAAATCAAATTCTGATGACTTTTCCAAGACAAAAAAAGGTGATAGTAACGTCACACAACTAGCTACTGTAAATGATTCGTATGAGTTATGATGGCAATCAATTAATGTAAAAAATAAAACACAAGTCACAAAGAAGAGTCCAAAAGCACAGAATTCACTAAGGTAGCAAGTGGTAGACCTAAGCTGCCAGCTTTGTTTTCAGAATCAGAATATTTCAGAATAAATGTGCAGCTGTGATAATTGAAATAGGAAACTATTCCAGTGCAAGGCTACTGCTGATCTCATAGCTGCTTGATGATATCTGTAAAACAAGCAGTGCGATCATATATCAGCTCTCAATAGATAATTCACAATAAAACACCATTATAAAGGGCCGTGCTTGTATCACGCTGTCAAACAATACAGGTTCTAAAATTTCATGGAGTCTGACATACCTAGCTTAGTCTCTTGCTCAATAATTTTACAGTCAGATTTCCTACAACTTTTCACCAGGAGTGCAACTATCTGCTTACACTAGCCATACATAAGCAGGATGACTTCTGGTTCAAGCTGAGGGACTGAAGAATAAGAGAACTGATGGAGTTTTGAGCTGTACCTTCCCAGGCTGGATGACAGTAGGCAAGTTTGCATGCTTTCCCACTTTCCAAGTACATTTTGGTGTTTGCCTGCACTAAACTACATGACAAAGAACATGCACAGATATCCCTCAGCAAATACACAATCAGATTTCAAAGTGGTTTTTGTCATTTTAGAGTTGAGCTACTCACAGTCTCAGATAAAGTTCTTCACACAGGGCTTGACCCCAAAAAGGAAGAAGAACTCGTACAAGACAAAGCAGAGGGCTCAGAATAGGCTGCAAAGTCTAACACGTTTTCCCTGCACTTCAACTCCAGCCAGTAGATTCCCAAGATGCTGAAAGCCTTCAGGTCAATGTCTTTTACCTACTGGATAAATGCTTGGTAGCATATCATGATGACCAAATTACACAGCACAAGGGAGAACCTGAAATCGTGCACAGACCTATCAGAGCTTTAGACTGAATGCAAAATCTTCCTCGTATTCACCTCTAATGAATTTACTAAGGAGAGATACTGAGTGTCATAAAGTTCATGTGGGCAACCCTCTGTCTTTACTCTTTCATGATTATAGATATTAATCATGAGATCTGTAAGGCCATTAATACCCTTTGAGGTCACTGTAACCCAATGACTGCCCAAACAGGACTCTGCTCTTTCAGCTGATGCTACGGCCTCCTGTGGGAACAGTCTAAGCCTAAGATCCAGTGTGGAATTGAGATATTAGCTGAGTAGCTACCCCTTTTCTCTCTCATTCCACCTGAAACCTGCTCATAAAATATTGCTCAATGCATAAGAAAAAGCAATAGTAAAAATTGACTTTTTCACCCATTAAAGTACAAGAGAAAACTGTTAACCATTCTCATGCACGCAAAGAAGATGTAGTCATTCATTAGAAGTCCACCTGCCAGAAAAGGAGTCAAATAATAAGAAAACAGAAATGAAGAACTCTGATAAATACACAGAAGGCTCAGGGCAGGAAAAGCCAAAGTGCTCTCATATTTATAAGATTTTTTGCAGTGCGAGTAGAACAAAACTTGCCCACCTTGACACAATGAACTTTCTGGATGGCAACAGGCCTGAAGCTGGAGAGTTGCCAGGCAGCCTCTCCTGTCATCCAGCATTTCATTTTTGGGTTCAGAACCTTTGTTCTGTGCAGCTCCAGCACAAGCACATTGCTGTTTTCAGGGAGTTGTTGATTTTACTAAGTGCCTTAAAAAAAACTAATTGAATCTAGTATGAAAAAGCAACAGATACATTCCTGTAATGTTTTGAAAGCATTAAAAAGCCATCCTGAATTCAGGCTCAAGTTATTCTTGGCTGATAGTACAGTATTTGAAAAGAAAAAAAAAAAAAGAAAAAGAAAGAAAAAGAAAACACAAGCAACCCACAACAAAACCAAAACATACCACAACAATAAAAAGAGGTGTGCAGTAGTTAAGCTAGCTAACATTCAAGCAGAATAAAAATTACCCATGGTGGGTAAGAGGGCCACCAATCTCCTCTAAGCCTCACTCAAGTCTTCAAAACAATATTGGAGCAGTCCACAGAGATTTCATCCTACCCATTAGCAATTTATTTCTTCCATACTCAGAAAGCCATATATTAAGATTTTGGTGGCTTGGCATATGCAAAACATACAGGTGCAAGTCTTCAACATCCTGTACTCTCTGTGTTGTGTCACCAAAAGCCAACAGGATTAAGTCCTAAAAAACTGCTCAGATTTTGTCCAGAGATGTGAGGTACAGAAGTACAAGCACAACTTGCACAAAATTGAGGGTCATTTCTGGTTTTGCACTACAAAGATATCCAAATCATTTATTCAAAAGGACACAATTCCTTGTGAATCCTTCTATAGATTCTTCTAGTCATAATTAAAATAAATACCTCTAATGTAATTTAATTAACTTGTATTCAAACATATGGTAAGCTGAATCCTCATGTGTTTTACAGACTTGTTAAAAAAAATTTTGAATGTCTTTGCCCTGAAAGTATAAAACTAAAACAGTCCAAAAGTTAAATACTTTAAAAAAATCAGTTTAGATTCAATGACAGTTTCATAATTATTTGTACTTTGTATTTAAATTAGGATTAAAATTACTTTATCTTAATCTATTTATAGAAAATAAGCTCACATGAAAAATATTCAATCCATCGGTGGATAATCCATAGTAACTTCAGCATATTGATGTTTTATAAAGTATAGCACTATACTATTAGCGAGTGTATTACATTGAACAACTGAAAGTTTCTCTATACTGGCAAAATTACCCAGCATGTTTTAAAGCAGTACAAAGATTTTTAAAACTTGGTTGTCAGATCTGTAATGCAGAACTCATATGGTTTTAGTGAACATGACCCACTTTTACCTCCATAATGGGACTAATTCAGCAAAACCAAGGAAATCTACATGAAAGTGTATTTTTGTAGTGATTTTTAAAATAAAAAAAGATAATATTACAAATTTTAAATGACGCAGTGGAATGAATCCTCATGACTTAGAAACTACTTGCCAAATCCATGCCAAATTTGGGGATACTTCTGGTTGCACTGGAGCTATAGGGTTTGCAGGTTTTTTCAGCTTTCTAAGAAAGCAGTCTAGATTACTTAGAGGTTAAGGTTGAGTAGCAGATGTATTTCCAAACTGTGAAATTCTTTGAGATTTTTATTTTGAAATCTTCCATAATTGGAACAAAATCTCCTGTGAACCGTAACTGCGAAAAAAAATAAGAATATTTCATGTATATACTGACTTTTTTTTTTCCTCATTTGAATCTGTTTATAATATTTTAAAATGTTTAAATTAAAAAAAAATGGAATTTAGTTCTTGAACTAAATCAAAACATTTAACAAAAAGATGTTCCGTGGTTATTTTAAATATTAACAGATATAACAATCTGTGAAGAAAAGCAAAGTTAGTGTATGACTTTTGTAGTCTTATAAGACAGTTTAGAAAAGCAAAAGGAAGAGTAGATTTGTTTGATTTAAAGCTGCTGTTAAGTCACAACCAAACCATGCCATGTTTTTGTAAATACCATTATGGACGAAATTCAACCATAAACCAAATATTCTCCTCCATTCACTCAGTGCAGATACTCAGATGAAGGATGCATCTCATGATTAAAAGAATTTTGCCTGAGATCGGTCCAGCTTTATCACACATACACAGGTGTACCCCTGGTCAACTAAAGAAGTTGCACATACCCACTCATCTGTCATCTAACATAGGGGCCCATTCCATCCTACCTGGTCTAATTCAGAAGCTTAAACCCTTTGGTTCTGGGTAAATTCAGACCTGTTGTCACACAGATCCTCCATGATCTCAGGCAAGCTCCTAAACATCTTTGCATCTCAGAATTTGAACTACATTTTTTTTTCTTTTCAAAGAGATAGTGCTTCCTTTCTCCAATAGTTTATAACTACTGAGTCCATTCAGACAACCTGAACTTTGAGGAAAAGATGCACTCCTCTCTCCCAGGCACAGCACTAGAACTAACAGCAAGGAATGCCATTTAGCAAATGTGCAAAAAAATAATAATTAAAAAAAAAGCAGTTTCTCAAAATTGCATGTTAAATTTTTCAGAAAAAAAAATTATTAGTTATTTCTGAAATTTCCATCATACTTAGCTTTGCCAGTGTGTAATAGTAACATGGAGTTTTGCCAGGGTTTATAAGCAGTTTGTCAACAGCCTCTGCAACAGGGAACCAGGGCAAATATTTTCTGCTTCGAAGTGTCAGTGAAGCCGTGCACTGTCCATATTTATGAATGAGTTTAGAACCCAGTGAACTAGAAAACAACTGTGCCGTAACAATCTGAACTAGAAAGAAAAAAAAATATGGTCTCTTCTGGGTGACCATACCCTCTGTATAATGTTATGCAGTGTTTAACTGCAAGTATCTCTGTTACAATTAAGTATAAAGGCTGGTTTATTTTCTGAAGTTCGTAGGATTTTTATACATGCTTTTTTTCCATTGTGGAGTTGTTCTTTTTAGAAGTGTTTGTAGGCAATTCATTTTAAAAGGGCTCCAGGGGGCTTTTCCCTACTGCGTTAAGCTGTTTTGATATTCTTTTACAAGCAGAGTCTTAAAGTTGTTCTCCCAGATGCATTGTCTCACTAATCAGCTTTATGAGGTTCAAGGTCGCCATTCAACATTAATTATTCACTGTACAATTCACAGCTGGTGATGATGCTAAAAATGGCAAATAATATGCATGTTCAAAAATACCCTCATAAAGCATCTTCTTCATAAAACTTCAGATCATAAGAAATATGAAATCAGAAGAAAAAATATATAAGATTAATATGGTACTATGGAAAGCCTGCATTAAGATCACGTCTGTTTTTCCTGTCTTTATACAGCCATTTTCTGTTATCTCAAAATTAACTACGGTGGAGAAAAGGCAGGTTGTGGCCACTGGTACCAAAACAGTCCAATGTCTACACTAAGGCAGCCATAACAAAATTACAAAGAACAAACTAGATGTTTAAAATGCATTGTTGAAAGATTTACAAAGTCAAAATGCTTGAGAAAAACTATCCTTGAATGAAAACTCAGAGCATGGAAACGGAGTGTAAGTATCTTACATTTATAGTAGTCATTGTATGTGTTTTAAATCTGTGCAGTGTCAATTTTAGAAAGGTTTTCTCCTTCTCCAAGCAAGCCAAGACTTGTCACACATTGACAGTGGTAGGAATGATGTCATCAGCAAAAAATAAGCCTTTTTTAAAGGGCTATTTAGATTTTGGCAAACTGGTGTGGGCGAGCTGCTACAACAGATTCTGCCTGCTCTCTCCTCTGCTGTACTCATTCCTCAGCTTATTAAGGATTGAAGAACAGTTGAGGCTTTGAAACAGAGCAGAACCAGAGCCAAAATCTTCTATTATAAGTCTAATTATACTCAGTTCCTTCCACACACATTCTAACAAACATAGCACTTCTCCGTGTACAATATATTCCTTAACAGAACCTTTTTTTAGTGATAGTACCATATTAAAGACCTTCTGTTTTCTTTTTCCGATGTCCTGTCTTAGAGTTAAAATACAAAATACTTGCTGTCTCCACTCAATCCCACTTCTGCAATTACTCGGTGTCTCCTGATAGCACTTCAGCAATTATTTTTATCTGCAGCTGGAATGTTTTTCTTTCCTCTGCATGTTAATTTCTTGGTTTGTTTATACAAAATATGTTAAGCTGATTTCAAAAATATGGTTTACAAAGTGCAGGTCAGTACCAGATGTTATTTAACACTTTCAGGCTGATGCTTTGAGCTGAGGAAAGTGGGTCCTGTGATGACTCTCTTGTCAATAACTGCTGAGCTGACATTTAACAAATGGATCTGACTCAACACAAATATTGAAACTGATACCTTAATTCTGGCACAAACATATTGTTTAGGTTCTTTTCAAAAGCGAGAGACAGCTTGGTTAAGTTTCTAAATGTTTGCACTCACACATGTGTGAGTCAATAAGTATGTGCCTTTACATCATCTTATTCCATTTATCAGGGACACTGTATTTCTCTTCTTTAATCATGGTTTATGATACCTTAGGAAAAAATTAAAGCAAGTTTCAACTACACACCTTATACTGGATGCATGCTATGCTTCTTTTTTTTTAACAACTGAATGCTTAAAGCATGAAAATTTGTTGCCAACAAAACAGGCAGTCCATAACCACGTAAATACATTTCTTAAATAAACCTATTTTTATTTCCAGCTCTGTTTTATACAGGAATGAAGAATATGAAAACATAATTTCTCTTGAGTGAACAGACAGTAATTGTTTTTTTAAAAAATCATTAAGAATGTGAAATGTTACGTCATTTTATATCCATTGTAAATCACAAAAATTCTGCATTTTCAGCTTCTTTCCTAACTTCATCAACTTGGTTTAATTTACAGGCAAAACTAACTACAGTACTTCCCTCCCTCCCTCTCTGAAATATATATGCTTTCAAAATTCTATCTAGAAGACCTGCAGACAGGCTGCAAAATAGCAAATTAAAAACCTCTGCTATCCAATTTTTGTGTTTTCTTTTCCTATTTAGAGTTCTGTCATTTGTTAAACGGCATCTGGTAGCATCACTAGCATCCTATGTTACTCTTGTCAAGAAAACAGAGCTTCATTTTAAGCAAAGAATATAGGTGAATAATGGCTACATCAGCACGTATTTTGAATGCAAACAGTACTGATGATTCTAAAGTGTAGGAGAATGACAATGGCTTTGTTTCAGGAGAGCACATCTTTACCTCAGGGTCTTCCATTGCTTTTCACTTAACAGATGTAAGAAAATCTGTACCTCCCTTACTTGCACAGAATCATATTAGTACATTAGCCTGTGAAAAGTTCCTGAGCCTTTACCACTTGGGATCAGGTTCTCTGCCATTAAATTGGAAGTGAAAAAGGAAGCGTTGAGTTGTAGCCTGCTTCATTTAAAAAAAAAAAAAAAAAGCTTGAAAACTTTTCTGCATTTTTGGTGCATTTGCAATGTATACTGGACTATGCCATGACCAATGTGCAACTTAATCTTTCTAGTTCAGTTCTTCAGTTTTTCCTTTGATTTCTGTTGACATAAAAGGCATTAAGTGTCTGACTTCAAAAAACAGCTAGTGCAGATATTTGTTGTTCAGCATGGTGGTCTTACTCAAACATCTGCTTCTTTTGTGTTTCTTTTCTTCTTTAGTTCACATACTATATAAGCATTATGATCTTAACCTCCCTGTCTCACTATCCACTCATATAAAAAGATGTACAACCTTGTAGAAATTATTTTTGTAGCCAAATATGATATATTCCTAGAACATTTTCTATTTCTGTAAAAATATAAAATCACAATATTTGCAAAATTATTTGTATTCACGTCAAACATTATTCTGAAAACTTACAAATGATTAAGACATTATAGTTTTGCTAGCAATTATATTCTCAAGCCTAGAAGGAAATGGAAAACATATAGGAAGGTTAATTTCCTTTCTAAGCTTTACACTTGAGACTGTCTCTTTAGAAATGAAAAGAAACTTGGCTACTTTCTGACCAAGTTGTTGTTTTTGGTTGGTTGGTTTTGGTTTTTTTCTTATTGTTGTTGTTGTTGGGTTCATTTGCTTGTTTTCACATAGTGATTTTCTTCTGTATTTATCAGCCTCATAGAAATTGCATTTAGGATATACATGTCTAAAATATTGCTTCCTTGAGCAAAGCAAGGGGGAAAAAAAAAAAAAACAGAAGCAACTTGATTGCAAAGGCTGAGGTAGGAAGCAGCAGCAACCACTGCTACTTCTAGCAGAGTGCTGTGGATGTCAGCTGTCACTCTTTCACACGCTAGACCAGCTGGTGTAAATTAATGCAGCACTCGCAAACTTAATAGAGATGTATTAATTTACACCAGTTGAGAACCTGGGACAGATTTTCAACCACTGAATGCACAACAGTAAGCAACTCCTCTGCAATAATTACAGATGAAAAGCTCTGGCCTAGGTTCAGGTTGAGTGCATCTTGTGTATTATAAATAAGTTTCCTCATGTCTCCCTTCCACAAAATCGGTGTAATGCATGTCCACGGCACAATCACATCCACCAGGCTACCTGGATCACAGGTTAAACACGACACTCTGGTGTTGCACTGAAACCAGGGTGTATAGAAGCAAGGGGGACCTCTCAAAGATCACTTCTTAAGAGACGATCTACAGGTTGTACAAAGGCTTCACTCCTGTTGTATGACTGTGGATCCTGGACAAACTCCTGATGCTACTGGTACATGTGTACGCAGCACTCTGTGTTGGAAAGCTGACAGCACTGTATGCGTTCATCAACACTGATGGTTTGAGTGGATTAACCGTACTTATCCTAAATTTCAACTGTAAATTTCTGGAGAAGCTTATGCTGAGGGATGCTAAATTTTTCACCATTCCAACTTTAAAAAGCACTACAATATCACCAAGTACCATAGATTTTCTTGCACTTCTGGAAAAAGAACATGCAGAACTTGCAAAAAGTTGAAGATGGAGCAAATTTTTTTCTGGTTAATCCCTTTTGTCAGTACTCTTTCTATTGCTGAGGAACCAGAAAAAGTGACAGAATGCTTTACTGTTGGGAGATGGCCAGAGTGCAAAAAGGTACTTGGTTTGGTATCATCTTCCCCATCCTACGCTGGTGCTCAGTACAGCCCCTTCCCAGATATAGCAGGTTCTTGCTGGCCTTGCATTTGCAGCTGCTCTCCTCCTTGCTGTTGACATGGAGAAGATGAGAAAGACACGCAGGGCTACAGTGCAGCTGAACTGTGTGCATCAGGGTCAGATTTTTGGCAGAGGGCCGTAACACCAGAGCAGCATTCTCTGTGAAGAATTTGATAATACCGCTTGGTGTTGCTTATATTTATAGAGTATTGGCAGATTTCAAAAGGGAAAAAAGGAAATTCTTTAGACAGTGAAGGCAAGCATTATACTTCACTGCAGCACCTCCAGGGAATCTGGTCCACCGTTTTTATAAAGAAATTTTCAGTTGCCAACAGGACTACTTAAGGACTCTGAAGGGACATGTGAAAAGAAAGTAATTGCTGTTCATGAGCTGGTATGACCTGTCTAGTAAGAATGGACAAGGTAGGACCAATGGGGACCAAAATAATATGTAGATGATTTGGGACAGACTTTTTAGCAGAGCCTCTTGCAATATGACAAGAGGTAATGGTTTTAAATTAAAAAAGGGTGGACTCAGACTAGATATAAGGAAGAAATTTTTTTACAGTGGGGTTGGTGAAACACTGGCCCAGGTTGCCCAGGGAGGTGGTAGATGCCCCATCCCTGGAGACATTCCAGGCCAGGCTGGACGGGGCTCTGAGCAACCTGATCTAGTTGAAGATGTCCCTGCTCATGGCAGGGCTGTTGGACTAGATTACCTTTAAAGGTTCCTTCCAATCCAAACCATTCTGTGGTCCCTATACCGTTGTATGAGTCTAGTCACTTTTATTGCCAGCAGTTTTACATCCGTTTACAAACAAAACAAGAAGATACAGATCTACTTTTGAAAATTAGAAAGGAAAAAAAGCTCTTATATTTTTTTTTCTACTGCTGAACAGTTGTCTCCTCAGAGCAGGGAGAAAAGTGGGGAGAAAAGTAGAAAGAATGAATACAAGGGAAACTGTGCAAGGTGAGTGAATATACCCCTATACCACAGACTCTGTGAGTTGGAAAGGCCAAAAGCATGGTGTTCCCCTTCCAGTCCTTCCACTGGATGAATGATACAGGACACATACCCTCTTTGTGTATCAGATTCCACCTGCAAAATGGAAATAGTATCAGCAATCTCTTCTGTAAAGTGTTTTGAGATCTTCTGAGGGGGNCACAACAAAAACCAAAAAAAAAAAAAAAAAAAAACAAAAAAAAAACCAAAAAAAAAAAACCTCAACCAAAAAAAAAATCTCACAAAGCCGAAAAAAAACACCAAAAACAAAGAAACAACAACAAAAAACCCCATAAAAACTTAGTTCTTCATGTGAGTTTCATGAGAACAGTGCTTGTAAACTTTATGTCAATGTCATCCTGAACACTCTCCCTAGTTGATTACAGTATTATTATTATTGTTATTATTCTATTTGATCAAGGTGAACTAAAATAATGACCAAGTTTTTTTCATTACTTTTCTGATTTTTTTTTTCACCAGAAGATCTCAAAACACTGTATGGCACAGGCAGTTGACGTTATTTCCATTACAGACCCTTCTCAGGCTGCCCTCACCTTTGTGTAAACAGAAAGCTCAGGCTAAGCAACAAACTGGTGTCAAAGTCAGGAACAGAACCTGGGAACTGAGCACCCTTTTTTGTGCTCTCATCAGAAGCGGAAATATTTATCAAATTGAAAATTAGCATGACTTTTCCCCTACTCCTCTTTAGGAAAGAAGGCAGTAAAACAAGCTTGTGTTGAGACATGGGAACTTTTTACTGTTCCAAGCCAGTTTTATGGCAGAATTTGCTAGCTGCAACAGGTCTATAAAAAGGTAATACTCAACATCGTATCCTATATTGCTTTTATTATTTGTTAAATTTTAAATGCAATATCTGTATCCACAATAGCATAACATAATAGAGGAAAAAAAAAAAAGTAGAAAAACAAATTGAAATTTAAATGCGAAGAGTTATTATCTACTACTTACACAGAGTAAGGCACAGTAAGAATAAACCCAAGGTGAAAAGACAAGTTAACTTTCCAGTGAAGACATTTCCAAAAGATGAAATGCAGTGGTCTGTATAGAGAATTTCAGTGACTATTGCATGAATCAGTATATAGATTTTAAAAGTGTGTGTAGGTGAACCTATCAGGTGCAGAAGAACTTACTATATCATTCTCTCCAAAGGCATACATTCTGATCTATATGGCCTTTAGAAGCAAGCAAGAAAGAAAAACTGGGGTCTTGTTTTTCTTGCATACTTCTCTGCCACTGTCACTTCACTACAGCGATTGAGAGAAACACAGAAAAGGTAAACTCTAGGATAAAAGTCTTCTCTTCCTCCATCCATTCTTTTTTTTCCTCTGCTAAAAGCTCTTTGTCATTCTGCACAGAATTCTATCCCACAAAATGAGTCTGTTTATTGAGTAATATTATAACTCTTCTAATTACTGAAGGAAGTGAAAAGTCACCACAACAAACATATTCAGTCTGCTAATTTTACTCACAGTTTCTGAAGTGACATAATGCAGCTTCTTTTTAAAGCTTTGTTGAAAAAACAGCAATTTCCTGTGTTTATTTTGTCTTCTTACTTCAGAAAAGTGTCTCTGATTTGTAGCAGCAGATGTGATCAACATGATAGAAAGATTTTTTTACCAACAAGGGGTTTCAGTTGGTGTGATCACTGGAGAAATAAAACCCTTTGGGTATTACTGCCTTCAGACATTTTAAAACAAATATTATCATATGCCTTTCACATGATTGTCACTTATGGTTTTAAAAAGAATAATCTAAACATTTAATTACTAGGACCATTATATAACAGTGAGAGTAGAACTTTTACGTGCCCACCTTATTGAAAGAGGATTTTGTGGACAGCATTGAAGCCAAGTGGACTAAATTGTAACTTAGATTTCACTGTGCTTTTTTACTGCTTTGACTTCAAGTCAGAATATGCATATTTATAAATGAAACAGCTATTATTTTCAAAACAGGCTCTTGGCCAGGGGGTACAACCATCTACTGGTAAAAAGATATTTCAAGGACAAATTCTAAATAAACTGCAACAATCAAGTTACAAGCAATGGGGAAAAAAAGTTAGGGAATGTAGGCTGAAAAAAACCTGTCAAGTTGCATGAGTTTGCTAAAAGCACAATTTTATAATGAAATATAAGGATTTGCCCTATAAGCATTAAATTCTGAAAAACAATTTTATTATTTGAGGCAAGAATAGGAGGGAGGTGGAAGGCTTTCTAGAATTCAACTCTCAAAACAAACTGAAAGTATCAGAATTTCACGTAATGAAAGACTCTGTCACACTATGTCAGAAATGAGTAAGTATCAATGTAAGAGGCAAAGAAAAATGATGTACACCAAAGTTTTAGTCACACATGTATCATAGAAAAATCTCAAAATCTGCTGATATAGTCTTCTTGTGGAGTCCACATTGTACTGTACCTTTCTCGATCCTCAGCTTGATCCTTCAAGCTGAAGAAAGATTCTTCAAATCACATTTAAGACATGAAGCCATGAATAAGGAAAAGACAAGAGTTTAAAGCAATCAAGACTTACATATAAGAATAACAAATACATTTGAAATCGTGACAGTCATTTACTGCATTAACTGAGCTTTAACTTTCTTTTAATCTGTCTCTAAAAACTATTTATTTTATTTTTCCCTGTTCTACAGTGTGTAAACCCCACCAATATTGAGAGAGGAAAAAAGATCAGTAGATTACTCATATTTAGTACACCTAGTTATATGGCATAAGGAAGAATATACTTGCACCCTGGCTAAGACAGACCCACCATCCTGGTTACAGCTCTTTTCCCTACCTACACTCTCACTAAACACAGAGCTTCACTGTGAAAATTCTCAAGCTTCTGAATTAGTGTTTGTTTGGGTTTTTTTTCCACAAGTCACATGAGCTTGAAAGAGAAAACCCTCACAACCCAAGGATTTGAAGAGATAAAACGAATGCATAAAATAAATTTCCCTCTGCTTATTTGCTACTAGCAAGAAAGCAGAAATAGGGATTTTGTATAGAACACTCCTGTAGCATTCCAATTCCTACAAGAAACTTTACATTTTATTCTCTTTTTTGCTTACAGAGTCACAGTTAACTTGAGTGACACATACTTGAGGGAAAACAAGCCGTTCATTTATTACCAGGATCAAGCAACATAAATCTGCAGATGCTGCACTTACCACCCACAGACTCCTGAAACATGCATACAGGTAAGCACTCATTAAACCAGTGCCTCAGGTTTAGGAAGCACAACAGTACTGACAGTTTTACAGCATGTTACAAGGCCCACAGTCACTACATAATGTCTGTCAGGAAAACATGTTGAAATTCTAACAATGCAGTCTTTAGGGAGGAAGATTCTCCTGTGATATGAATGCTCATTATTCTAAAGCCTTCAAATACCTATAGTTTCTATGATGGCTAAATACAGACCATAATTTACTTCACCTATTGTTTGGCTCTCTGCTTTCTGAATAGACCGGTAGCCAGTTACTGACTATTTTTGCTGAGAAGTTCACTCTACTCTTTCTGTAGAAAATGCAAGGAAGTCATGTCTAGAATGATTGTTACCATTGTGGGTCTACAGAGTTAAATTGCTTTCTCTGCACAAAAGCTCAGTCTCTCTCTGCATTGTCTGCAGAAATCTCTCCTGTTCATAAAGCATTATAGCCTCTCCCTTTGAGAAATACTCAAAATGGCTTTCCTGTAAAACTCCTGTCCACAGAGGGCTAGGCTTTATCAAACCAGGCACCAGCATCTATTCTCTATTGCTACTTTCAAGTAAGAAAAAGAGAGGAAAAGAGGAAACAAAATAGAGAGGAAAAAGGAAGAGGCATTTGTCTCACAGCCACACAAAACTGCAAAATGGACAACTTCTGCAAAACCTGACATGGGAAACTTATCTGGGAACACTGTGCTCTGACATAAAGGCAGCAGATTCAGCATTAACAGTTTTGCCGTGAAAGCTTTACAAATCTTCAGACACCAATATATTCTGCAAAGTTGCACACGAACACCTTAATGTGCATGAGTTCACTTTAAATTCAGCATACTCTAACACAAGGAAAAACCTATCCATAGTGGGGGGGGAAAAAAAAAGAAAAAAGAAAAAAAATGCACACACTTGAACTTCAAAACAAAGCAACAATTTCAGTTTACACACAGACACCGTGAACTAGAGTAAACAGAAACTAGTAGTGATGGTGGTTGAATGCCTGGTGAAATATGGGAGCTGGAGGGATTTGTACTTTAAAGAGAAGTTAACGCTGCACACTATTGTCTAACAGCTTCTGGTTCAAGTCTCATGCAATATCTCTGTCTTTAATGCCAACTATCTGTACTAAACTCAAAATGTATCAGAGCTGCATATCTTTAAGATACAGAAAAAAATGGTTTATGTAACTACTGGTCACAAGCCCAATGTCCTTTCTGCCTTATGAGAAACATGAGTTTCTGTTACTGGAAAGATATCCAAACTGTAACATTTTGATTGCCATTGTGAAAAAAGAAGCAATTTTCTCTAGTCACATTAGAAAATATTAAATCACTGACAGATACCTTTGAAAACCTGTTGTGCCTTAATTTATACTTGCAAGGGCTAAGAGAAAGAAATAATAAAGGTTCTGGTACATTTCAGACTTCTACTGGCATAAACAGAGCTTGCTCCTGCCTATTGCTCATTAGTCTAAAAGTTTTTTAACTTTCAGGGCAGAGGTGGGAGAATGAGGAATCCTACCTCTGCAAAACCTATAGACTCAAACTAAAAATAAACCAGTTTCTCCTTTTTCCCTGAAACCCTTTTCAACTTTTGTTTGTTTGTTCTGGATTTTATCAGCCTCCTTTTCATGCTGGTGAATCATGTCTCTGTCACAGCTGATTCCATTTATCTATCCTGGGAGAAAACAAAAGCTAAAAATAACTCTTTTGGGGTTTCTGCTGGGTTTTGCACGAAAAGGGACTGAATATGTTCATTCCAAACTTGTGCGTCAATGTTTTGCTTTATCTTTGCCAGGGTAGATTTAACTAGTACCATGTTGGGGCGGGGGGGAGGATGGAGGAAATAAACACCTTTTTGCTGTCCATAAAATTCCAAGTTGGATAAAATTTAACAACATCTGTGGAAAATGAAAAAAGAAAGCTGACTCAACATCCAAGCTAGCACTAGAGTAATTTATTTGCAAGTGAGAGCTTTCTTCCCAAAAGCACTATGCCATTTCTTGCAATGAAGAAGAATGAAATACCAGGGTTTTATCAGACTGGAGTACTTGTGCTTAAAATATTTTTCCCTGCTTTGAAAGATTCTAACCATGTAAAAACACTCACTAAACTTAAAATATTATTGCAACCAAAGATCAGTCTCATACAGTGGAAGACATTTTGTCTGGGCTAGGCTGGAAATCTTGGAGGAACATATATTTCTATGGTCTCCTGTGTTTCTTTCTCCCATCTGTGTTAGACTTACCTGACTAGCTCACTATGAACACAACCCCATGAGAAGTATTTTGATGTCTGTAGCTTATTCTATGAAGTGCAGTGGGTGTATCTACTTCTGGGCAGTGAGAAGTTTTTAGACTAAGTCTAGTATGTGTGCAGAGGGAAAGTTCAGGTCAGTACTGCATTTCATTAATTTTATCCATATAATTCTAACCATAGAAATGCAATGTTAATTGTTGAGTTACCTCCTTATGCAGCAACTGGGTTCAAGATAGATTTTCAGAACAACTCACTCTAGTTATAACCAAAACTCAGATTTTCAGAAATCTCACAGCACCTGGCATGATAGGGATGAGCACGTCAGGCTGTTTTCTCTACATGCAAGTGCCCTGAAAAGTCAGGTTCTTGAAAAACCAAGCTCGATCTCTAGCCTGAAAAAACCTGCATTCAAAATGAACTACACATTGCATGCACCAGGCAAAGTTGTATTCTACCACATCTTAAAATGTAGTATGAATCATTGGACCATGATTGCAGTGCACAGACAGATGAGTTATGGTATCGGGAGCTTAGCCCCAGTGTGTCAGGCGACTGACCTTTTATCCTAGTTTTGTCTGTTCCATGCTAACTGCTCATCCCAAGCACCTTTTGCATTTGGTATAGGCAGAATAAACCTCTTTAGGGCCTGCAAACTCACCTCAGGAAGATGAGGACCACTTGGGCAGGTAGCTACGCTGAGCTTTACAATACAACTGAAGCACTGCTGGCAGTACACAGACTTATGGTTTCAAGTTACCTCAAAACATGATTGAAATCACAATTGTTGGTTAGGTTGCTGTAAAATACAAATGAAGCATCTGCATGACTAAAAATATATATTAAAAAATCTGGAGATTTTTAAATGCATTTGGAGAACGCAGTAGAAAGACGTACCAGGAAAAAGGTAGTGCTATATTTAAAATGAGTGTCTAATTTTCAAAGTTTAACAAGATTAGTGACTGTGACATACATAGTCACTTGCCAAAAGAAAGCAGGTAAGCTTTAAGGAATACAGCAAGAAACAGATTGCCTAGCACCAAAACAGTCCGTGGGTAAGAGATATGTCTTTAGGGGTCATTAAAAGGTGGTATTCAAACAAAGAAGGTAGTTTTGAAGAATATTACTTAAATTTTGACACTACTGGCAGTTCTCAGATTTATTTGGTTTTCCTCTATTTCCACATTTTTAAAAAAATTCAGACTGAAAGTCATAGACAATGGATCACAACAAACCAAGCCTACCAGCTTAGATCTTAGGAAAGAATATCAGGGTGGCAGCATTGCATGTTCCACAAATGAATAATCTGGAGAGCTCTCTGTGCTGAATACGTCTAAAGGCAATGTCACAAAGTATGAAAGGATTTCTGAAAACAATATTCATCAATCAACAAAAAGCTACGTCTGCAAGTCACTTGGCAAAACTGCCCATGATATCACCACATTCCAGGCTTCTTACACTGACTGAGCTGGAAGCTTTTAAGTTCATGAACTCCAGCCTCTCATAGCCACTCCTAGTATAGTTATTCTAACTGGGACCAAAATGTCCTTTTCAAAATGTTCCAAACCTAACCTCGAAGTGAACGTGTGCTTCTCCCTGAGAAGGAATAGCTTGTTCTTCCTGCCATCTCCCAAGAATGTGATTTCTCTCTTCTGTATTACACATTATAACATATGAAGCAGCAGCTTTTTCAGATGTTTCATTGAACATGGATATAGCGAGGAAGCAGTGGTTACAGCTTCACTGTGTTGTGGTTGTTCAGCTGCAAGCCATCTTTTATTTCAAAATCAAAATGAATAGCAGAGGAAAAGAAAGAACAAAGTGTTACCTTGTAGAGACAGCAATAGCAAAATACTGATGAAATACATAATTTTATCACCAGATCCAAGCCAATAGCATTTACAAGGCAAATACACATAAAGTGTATTTTTTTAACAACACAAAAAGCTTCATATGTAATTTCCCATTCTATTTGTTCAGACATATCTATTTTGGGTTCAGAAAATATTTGCTCTTAAATCACTGAATATAACTAGGCAAAATATGATTGCACTGACTTTTCCTTTATGAATCATTTACAAGAGCAATCTACAAAGTTACTTTGGAAAATATGTAAACAGCTACTGGAAACAGGAATCATTCATTTTTACTTCCAAAAGTGTAGTGAAGTTAGGAAGGCTGATACTCAGAAGTTTCATTTCAAACCTGTGAGATCTTTGAACCTTATGTGACACTATCTTCCTGTCATCTTTGAGCATGCACCTGTATTTATTAGCTAGAGAACTTTTATAGAACCTCTACAGAGGACGTATAGGTACCCATTCAGAGTGTAGGATTTGGAACAAACACAGTAAGTTCTACCACAGTCATAACACAGGAAACACAACTCTCCAATACTAGTATTCAATTTTCAAAATTAAAAATGTGTCTATGCACATGTGTGCAAGTAGATTATAATTAGAAGCAAAAAAAACAAAGCCTGGCATTACTCAGTGACATGCCTCACTGCCAACAACTATCTGCAGAAGTGGGAAATGCATAATATAATCAAACATTTATGATTTTCCACTGTTGCCATGGCCAATGCAACATGATATCACTAAAAAAAATCCAAATATTCTTTTTCATCCCTGCAGAGAGCCATAGGTGAGACCAGAGTATTTACTATGGCTGAGGGAGGTACAGGAAGAAAATAAGAGTTTTAAATTTAACCTGACCTTTAAAAATCCCTGTTTACTGCATGAGCAACAGCTCTTTCTTCCAGTCTTGACATCACCAGTATCCCAAAAATGAATGCTTGTTATACTTCAGCCTCTATCATAGTGGGAAGCAGCTGGCACGAAGAAAGTATTAATAGGGCCAGGTGGCAAGTCCAAGTGGGCTGTGAAGAAGTGTGGAATTGCCCAGACATTTTAAGATCAAAAAAACTGCGGCAGAGCAAAACTCCATCTTAAAGCTATATAGAAAATAAACAGGAATTCAAGAATAAAGGTAATACTTCAAGGTAGGACTGAAGTACCTTGAAATTGTCGTGGAAAACAGCTTCTCCCCCACTGCTACTTAAAAAGAAGGGATGCAGGGAAAGAGGAATATTTTAAGTCTAATAAATATGAAGAATACTCCTTGTCAGCCAGTGCGTTGTTGAATAAGTCTTCTTCCTAATCCCAGCCCTCCTCCTGCACACATACTATTCCTTAGCCTGGGTTCCTCTTTCAATCAGTCCCAGCATATCCCTATATGTTCAGTCTCTCTTTTGTACAGTGTTTCCATTTTAGTCAAACATCTGATTTAATGCTCTGAAATCAAACTTTTTTATTCTGGATTTTTCTCTTTAAAATACCCTAGTTGGTGAATTTATAAAATGGTCTTATCGTTCTTGAACACAGATAAATCTGACGTAGGATACCATAGCTGAATATATTATTTCGTTGTTTCATCTCCCACACCTTCAGCAGATATAAAGTTATTTCTCTCAAAGCATGTATAGTACTTAAACATCTGCTGATGTTTAAGTGAAAAGACAACAAGATGCTTTGGTGCACATGCTTTAAATGCAACTACTTACTTTCACGTTACTATCCCTAAACAGAACTTTGTAAATCAGGAACAGGAAAATATATCAGCCTGAATTTTATATACTTCTGTAGGTCATCTCAGTAGCATCCATTAATCAGTGTATTCTGACCTGGTTCAGCTACAGATATAGGCAAACAAAATGCTGACCATACCATTAATATACCCATATGTAAAGTGAAACAAGAAGGCTAGGAGTTTTAAAAGTTGAAGTTAAGAAGAATATCCCAATAAACCTTGCCAGCCCACATGGAAAAAATTGTCTTCATTATATTCTCAAAGTAAGGAATTATCACAAAGTAATGAAAGAGATTTCTTTTTTTATATTCGCAGCCTTTTGTACTGGGTCTTCTGCAGATAAGTGACCTGTAGTGCTGAAAAGGAGGAAAAAAGTGGAAGCAGAGAAGCAGGAGCACAGAGGCAGGAGGCAGACAAACCTTTTTGGAGTCAGCACAGTAGTAGATCACTTTAAATTGATTGCGAAACCACAGTCATGGAACCGAGGAACAGCTGGGATTTCAGCAATGTATCAGCAAGACCTGGAAAGGAGCTCATGCAAGAAAATTAAGTACTTGGTGAGAAATGGGGGGATCTACTCATGACTTTGAAAAAAAAAGATGGTAGGTTCTTGGTTTAACTGTTGCTTCTACTTTTTGATGTGCTTGCTTTTTTTCTGTAACTACGTCGAAGTTACCAATAAAATTTGCTGCCCTAAGTTCTTCAAGTGTTTTTGGAGACTCCTTAACAAGATAGTTCTTTTACCTAGAGAAATTAGTTTGCTTGAGCCACTTTTTCCACAAAACTAGACCTAGAGAAAGTTTCACATACCACTCTTTCTTCCTAAGGATCAAAAGGAAAGGCTTTTTATTCTTGTTTGTCCAATGTGTCCTACCTTTCATTTGTCTCTACTATAATTCAACTGTAATTGCATTCGCTACTTCTCTTGTTTATTGAGACTCAACAGAAATTTCTTAAAATCCTTTTTGTTACCAGATGGTTTTTAACAGGTCATTTTACATTCCTTTTCTATTCCCATTTTAGTTCTTTTGCTAATCATGTTTCTTAATTCAGTTCTAAACAAATATGTGGATGCTACACTGGCCTGTGTTTTATTTCAGTTATCATTGTCAATTAAAAATTTCCCCAAGGAAGAGCGAGTTGCTGCTCCACAGCATAGAGCAGTTTGCCTTATCAACTTCCCTTTGCAATGGAAAGAATTCATCTTCCCACAGATAAATGGCTGTTTGTATACAAATAGTAAAAAAGTGCTTGTTTGCATTTTCTCAGGAGTACTACCTGGTGATTTTTTTTTTTTAAGTGTAATTTTTTCATGTGAAAACCTCAGAGTATGTTGCAGGAATCTGGGAGCTTGCAGCAATATCATTGCAATTCTGAGGTACACACTCTGTACTTTTATGAACAGACAAAACAAAACAGAGATTAAACTTCCCAACCATGGAACCATCAAACTCAGTAGTATATTAAATGAAGATCAGAAAGCATGCTACTTTTTTAACAAGTGTTACAGCAACTCTTGTACTTTTAGAAGTATTTGATATGATTGTGTGATAGCACTTGTCTAAATGAGTGTAGTAAACTTGGACACAAGCAGAGAAGAAACTTGAACCGTTGTGACAGACTGTAAGAACTAACATTCTTCCTATAGTATGGGTAAACTAACTACATAGTATAGCTGAGAATCCCACTAACTAGCTTAATTTTTTTCTTTAAAGAACTTAAATGACTAAGTAAATATGTCAAATGTCTAAAGGGTATTTCTTGGTTTAGGAAAAGGAGAAAAGCACAAGAAAATCACACTCAAATTTTCAGTCAGGTGGCCATACATTCGCTTAGCTCACAAAGTTCAGATCTCATTTTTGTTGGCAGATAAACAACAAACTTCTACCGTCATTCACTTGAATTTTTGCCAATGCGCTAGAGCATTTTTCCCCCAAAGAAAACACATTGCCAGCATCATTTACTACTCCCACTAAAAATACTTACAGCACAACATTACATGCATACTTTTGACAACTGTGCTTTTGGAAAACATCATTCTCTGCAACAATAAAAGCCTTTTCATGCCAGAGAGATACTGTTTCAAATACGTGCTACTGACTAAGAACAGGCAGACATTAACAAGAACCTTCCTTAAGATAATGTTCATTTCTCGTCTTTATAATGATCAGTGATTTTATTGTCCGGGTAAACCTACAGGCATCTAGCCTTGCAAACCCCAGCCCCCAAAATCTTCTTAACTTTGAAAACTTTTCTGTTTGTAGGTCAGTCTAGAGAGTAGAAAAACTATTTTTATAACACTCTTATACTAGGGTTTTCTTCTCTTATTCTTGTCCCAAACTAATAATCCTTTTAGCCAAAACTTAACCTTGCTTTATATGTCACATGCTTTTGTAAATGATTGCCATCAAGGAACATAAGAAAAGTCAGGTAATTAAGTTAAAAAATAAAATGCTGAGGGTTCTATGAATAATACCAGAACAATTTTTACTGTCCTTTACTTTACTCCATAGATATTATGTAAAATGGCACGTGCAAAAGAGGAAAAAAACATGGGATACACAGAAAATGGAAGCTGACAGAACATTACAATGAACATGATAAGTATAACTTGGCTAAATAGTGATCAAGCACTGTATTTCTATGTCCATAGTCATTTGAAGGAAATGAAGATAAGGTCTGTTTTTTTGTTATTTAAAACTAACAGATGGATTTTAAGACAGGGAAGATTTAAATTGACTATCGGAATACTTCCTTGACACAAAAATGTATGTTCACAGTTCTCATACTCAGTATCACTGAGGATTACAAAATTTCTATACTCTGACAATATCAAATAATATCAAAGGAGAAACCACATGACCCAAAACCTGTCTCCCATTTGGACTTTGTTGATCTTATTTGTACGAAAGATGTCTTTCCACAGGCTGCTGTGCAGTAGTCCCAATCCCTTTGCACAGTGAGTCCTCTTTGAAGTGATTCACAACTTTGTGGCCGACACAGGCAAGCACACGACCCTCAGAGCCTGCCTACATAGAAACAGCAACTGGCTAGCTAGTGGAATGCAGTCCACAGGCACTCAGCACAAGCTCAGGTGTAAACACCATCATTTGCAACCCATTTAATAACCTGGGTCCAGAGCCTGGATGAATAATTTACTCCATTGCACTCTGAGAATGAGTCAGTCTAATATCCCATGTTGAGGAGTTCCTCAGATTCCTCCCTGACTCCATGGATTTTCATTGCTGGCGTCGTCAGCACAACTGCAGATTTCACCTGCCAGAGCACAGCTGGTTGCTAGTCCAAGACAGGCCAGCTGTGTTTGAATAAAAGAACTCAAATAAGGACTGAGAGTGTAAACTGAAAGACTTTGAATTTAAAGTGCTTCCTTCACTTTCCTATCCCCCAATAAACTGAGGCATTCTAAAACAGGTAGATAAGGAAGCTGTGGCAGTACTGTGAAGGATGTTTCTGAAATACAGGCAAAGTCACCCACCTGAATTGTCAGAATATTCTATGCTAATTCTTTGTTACCAAACAAGGATACTGAAACCAATGAGTGAGCAGAAACCCCTTACCCAGGGAGAAGTATAACTTGTCAAACTTTGATACTTGTATTAACCTTGCTTAGACAGGGCTAGAAGAAAAGCCACCTCAGACAAGAAGTAGTGAGGGGAATGGTGGTGTCTTCAATAGCAAATTCTATAGCGAGCTCATGCCTCTTCTGTTTGTCAAAGAGATAAGCACTTACTGAATAAGGAACAGGCAAAGATAAGATTAAATAACCTTGGTCACAGCTCCAGTTCTTCATTAGCTCATGCATTAAAGCACCACAATTCCTCTGCTGACATCAGAGATTTTAGAAATGTTCATCACTAGTGCTCAAATGATACAAATCAAAAAGAGGACAACTTTGAATGGGCAAGATAAGGGCATATATTTTAGGTTGTGGGTTTTTTTTTTCTTTTCTCTTTAGTTACAGAGGTCTGAGATACAGGCTGTGACAAAGTCTTTAATACACACAACAAAAATAAGATTCACATTTTTAGCACTAGAAGACTCAGAAAGCTTTACAATACACCCGTGAAAACACCAAAATAATTTTAGAAAGTTTTATATTCATCTGTTGCAATATTTGTTTCTCATGCCAAATAAACCAACTAGTAAAATCTGCTAAACTATGGCTAGGTGTTTATCTATTGAAGGTGAAGAAAGCCGCCCTTGCAAACAAGCACTTAAATTTTATTTTACCCTAGGCCACCCACAGTGTATTTACTCATCACACACACAGGCTTGCTGTAAAGTAAGCAGGAGGATAATTCTGACTTAATTTTCAGGTTTTAATACTATGCATGAGTGATAAAATTAAATTTAGGTTCCAAGTAAATATGCAAGGGTTCAAGCACATGGGTTGGTTAAGAGCTTTCACAACTAGGCAAACAAACAACAAAAGAAATATTTAAAGGTGTAACATAATATCACAGAAAAGAGAGACCTCCATAAGACAGAGTCATAGACTCTGTTTCACAGAAATCCAATAACTACCTACATGATGATGCCTCTAAACCTATGTTTAGTCAACTACATACAGGGCTGACTGCTCGTTGTAGCAAATGCGTAAATTTGAAGGAACGGGGATACCCCCCACATCCTAAATGTGTTACCCCCCGACATCCTAGATCATCAATTATACGTACACAGCAGGGACCTACTGCAATGTTACTGAAGAGATGTGTTGATAATGAAAGATAAAGAGTTTTCTCCCAGTTTTGCAGATGTAAGACATTCTTCCTAGGAAAATCTGCAGGCCTCTGAGGATACATAAACTCAGGTTCCTGACCAGCTAGAAAGACCAAACTCAGATGCTTGATAATTTAAATAGAAGTGAAAGCTCAATCAAGACTTCTTCTCAGCAGAGCAACCAAAATAAAATATTGTTGTCCAGGGCTTTCCCCAGACGTATGCACACACACTACTCGCACTCCACAACGAAGAGGAGAAGCTGGAGGGATTAATGAAATGTTGAGATGGGTATGGATGACACAGGGAGCTGAGTCAGAGCAAGCTCTGAAGTGGTCAGCAAAATGTGCAAGGGAGCTCTGGGTAAGAGTGAGGGTCCCTTTACTCTTCATCCAGACTGCTGTTGTTTTCCCTGCATCTGTTCTCCTCTCTTTTGAGGCATGAGCTCCCCATCTCCTTCTGTACACCTCACTACCACACTTAACAGAACCTGCCCTCTCCCCCTAACACTACATCTAACCAATCCCCCATTCTCAGGAACAGCCATGATTCCTGTGCTCCCAGAGTTGCTGGAGGAAAAGGGGGAAAGAGGAAAAAAGGGCACAGGTTCAGCCCATCCCTGCTGTTGAGACAACATTCATGTCACAAAGCAATTCTCCCTGACAGCAGCAGTGCTATGTAGAAGCAGCAAGGATAGCTAGGCTTAATAAATTGTACCTTATTTTATTTAGAGTTGGCCCTGGGTTTACCTGCAAGAAGGGCCAAACAAAGGGCTTATAGTCAAAACCCTCAAGGTACCATAGGAGTTCCTTGGCTAGCAAGTTCTGCTTGCCCAGTGCTTGTTTAAACTTAACACTAACCGGCTCATTTTCTAAATTAAAATAGCAAAAAAGCTTGGCTAGTGAATAGCATGATATTAATAGAAGTCTTTCAAAAGTCTGACAGAAAAGATTATGCATACAAATCAAATTGAAATAGTTCCTACATTAAAAACAAACAAAACCAAACAAAACAACTTAATTATTTTTCAATATGAGAAAGCATGTGAACTTCCACAAATAATCAAATTCTGAGACAACGATGTCTAAAATTTACTGCAGCCACAGCCTAGAAAGAGTAAGCAAAGAACTAAATACATGCTTTGTTTCTCTGAAATGCCTGTTGAATGTGGCAAGTTCCACACACTTCAGTTTAGAAATAGTTGTTTGGGGTTTTTTTAAATAGCTAAGTAAGCACAGGAACATGTAGAAACCTCTAGCAAAGTTGTGTCCAAGAAAACAAATACCAATTATGTTGTATTATTGGATTTGCATTACTACAGGGACAAGTCATAGAACCCATTGGAGGGGATCCTTCAGTAGCTAATGCTGAAGTAAGAGAAATCAGCATAAGAACAGCTTAATTAGCCCTTTGAGTTTTGTTTTCGAACAAATTTTAATACTAATGAGCACCACATACATTGTAGACAGCTGACTAAATAAAAAAGGCCATCAAGATTATCTATTCTTGCTAGTCCTTGGGTGTAGGCAGTCTAACCAACGTAAACCAGAGGAGATAAGTATCAGTAACTTATGAAAAATGCCATTACAGCATGCTAGAAGCAAAACAGCCATGTGAAATAAGAGGAACAGGACTCAATATAGCGTGCAATGACTGTAAGCTTCAGTGCTCACATACTAAGCTTTCTGTACTGTAATGGTCTGATACATTCATTTTGACCCAGAGACCAGAGATAAATTGTCTTAGCAATACAAACAAACAGCTAAGCAATTAGGGCAAAGTTTTTGGAGAACATAGTGATAACATCTAAAAGCATTGTTGGGTGATGGGGAAAAACAGCCCTGGAGATAGGGGGTTTAATCTGAAGTAAAAGAGAGAATATAATTGTTTCTCTACATTACAGTGCACTAAAAAAGAAGCAGACAAGCAACTGGCACTGATATTTGTCTGGCATCTATTTCAGTGTATCCAACCTGAAAAGTAACTTTCATTGTCCCATTTGGATTTAATCAAGTTTTGCCTGCAAAAAGAAATATTTTACATGTGCAGCTGTGAAAGTGTCAGAGCTGAGAAATCCAAGAGGAGCCATCAGGTTTTAAAGGATTTCTGTCACTTAAATTTACTTAAAGTAACTTATTAAAATAAAGTTTCCAAGCACCAAGGTTAACACAGTAGTCAAATGACCAAAACAACAATTTTATCTACCAACTCCTATGTGTATCAGCCCTATTTAGAGGGTCAAACACAGATGTACGTTAGTTGCGATGCAGAACACAGGCTGCAACAATGTCTATTACTTCCCAGGCACAGAAAGAGACGTAAACTAGTAGGTAACCTAAATTAGGTGTTGATTCAGCAGCAAGCATTTGGTTATTGATTTAAAACTTTGCACAAAATGTTATCTACATAAAAACAAAGTATTATATAAATTTAGAAATGAGTGAAATATCAGGCCTAGAATACATTCCTTCAATTTGGGTCGGGTTATCCAAGAAAATAGCCATAAGCAGATAGAAAACAATCTCTCAGGATGAATTTTTGTTGTTGTGAATACTCTTGTTGTACATAATAAGATAGTTCCATTAGATGAAGATAGCTGTTCATCGCATAATATCTAAATTTGACTTTATAGTACAAAAAACAAAACGCAGAGGAGATAAATCCACATTGTACTTTTACTGCAGCTGAATGGCCAGCAGTCTCATAGTGGTCACCTAAGAAATAAAATTGGTGTTGTTTTTAAATGCATATTGAAATGAAGATGCTTATAACATTTTTTTTTACTAAAGAACTTATTTTTCCTTGTAAGATTTTTAATTGAAATATATCTAAATAAATCAAGAAGACATTTTGGAAGATATAAAACTCAAACATTTGTAAGAGAGGTGTTTTTGGAGCTGTCATAAATGATCTATAGTTTTAACTCCATCCCACATAACAGAAGTAGCTTCAATAATTCAGATATGTCATTGGAACACCAACGTAGTTTAATGCATTGAAAGCAGGCAGATGTTGCTCCATTGTGTACTACACTGTGGTACACCAACACCTATAAAAGCCACCTGAATGAAATGAACAATTACTTCTATTTCAATAAAGAAAAGCACTTTACTAATAATTCTAGAATAAGATTGTACAGAGAACAGCAAATAAATCAAGACTTCAACATCCCTTAGTAAATATCAAATTAACACTTAAAAACACACAAAAAACCCTTTTATCTTGGGGTAAGTGGACAGGCTACCTGTTTTCTAGGCAGAAATAAACTAGAAAATTCCTTCTTTTTTGTTGTTGTTGTTCAAAGTCCACTACCATAGGCAAATTATGTCATTTTAATCTGATTGACATTATTTTACAGGTTATTTTGAAATGTTTAAATAGATATTCATAAGTACTAATTATGAAATACAAAAGAAACCATACATAAATAGTATCCCCTAACTACACAACTGTTCCCTTCACCTGTAATAAAATTTTCTTTCTTATCTCTCTTTTCGTCCTCTAAACCATCTGCTGCAAACTATCTATTAACAACACTGAGCTCCCTTAACTTTCACTTCCAGTTTCTGCATTTTTCTCTGCTTGATTTTGCCGCAGAAATAACATCTGTAGGAGGAACATGTTAGACAGCCAACATTACTTCTTGAGAAAGTAGGCTATGGAGATGAAAAGTCACTCTTTCAACTAAAAGGCAGGATTCTGGCTTGCAAGGCTGTGCTGTCAACAGAATGCTCAGAAGGACAGCAGTATAATGCTCAGATATGAAGGTAAAATTTATACACCATGCCCTAGAGAGAATGTCAGGTTTTTCATCTCAGTTCTTCCCTCCGCTGCCACAGCTTGAACTCATAGGAAAACAAACAGGGTTTTCACGCCTTCAAGGTTTTCTCCACTGTCTCCCTGTAATTGCTCACGTGCTCCCCACCAGCAGAAGTGGGCTTTGGATTCAATTTGACAGGCGAGCTGCCACCACTGTCACAGGAGCAGCCCAGGGAAGCAGTGGTGGAATGAAAAAGGACAGACAACTGGTACTGGCAACTTCTAAAGTATTTTTTCTGTTGGGTGCTGCCAAAATAAAAGACATGTGTGCGCTCTCTCTCTCTCTCTCTATATATATACACACACACTTCCCGCCCCCGCCCCCCCCCGGAAACAAGTACCATGCTTGGCACTTTATTTTATTTAGTGTAGCAATGAGAGACTGAAGTGATCTGATGAGAAGGGTTATACTGTCATCTGCCCCAAAGAACGTACTTTAACGTTACATCTTTCAAACTTTCTGCACAGATGGATATAAATACAGCTATCAACGCTGTCAAGTGTCATGGAGCTCCATGGGCACAATTTATGAGGTGTAATATGAATATTTAATGGAAAACCTCAACAAATTATTACATAAAGCTCAAACATAGCCTTTATAAAATTATTCCTCTCTTTACTAGTTTCATCCTCATATGCACAGACAAAACATGTTAATATTGAAGCCTGTAAATCCATTCTAACTCTTTGCACCCTCTCCAATAAGAAATGAAAGAGCTGTCTTATTTCATTCTCCCACTTGCTACTGAGATAAATAGTAATTTCTGAGTAAAACAAAGCCACAAATGTATCTTTGATCTGAAACTAGAGACATTATTTGTAAACTATTTCTCGTACGAGACAGATATTTGCAGCCATATATCCCAGAGTCATCTCATCTCCTTCATGAAAAACTCTCCCTAAAATTTTGTGAAATGACTAGGAAACTCACTAAGAAAAATTATATGATGTGTCCTGTTTTTGTAGAAGCTTGTTTCCAAAACAACCTTTTATTTCAGACTTTTCCATCAGATCTGAATCATTTGTTGAATAGAGGCTTACATAATATATGCACTTAGTTATACTCTGACAGCCTTCAGTGATCTGTTACAACAGTCTGTTTTCTACAAAAGAAAGTATAACCACAATACTAAGTTGAACCTTTGGGGGTTGGTTAAGTTTCTCATTAAATTGATGTTGAAGTACACGTAGCATTTTTTCCTTAGTGCGGCAGCTTGCCAATTTAACACTGGGAAAATTCAGATGCTTATAAATTAAGTTTATAAGTAAGTTTGTTGAAATGACAAGTCAGATTTCAAAAGCTGAAAGAGGAGTTTCTGTCTCTCATTGTGTTATAGTGCAGTGCCCTCCACTGGCCAAAAATGCTCACTTAAAAGATCAACAAGTTCTCTGAAAAGTTTCCCTTCAGACTAAAACCAAAAAATACCTTCAAAAAAAACTCTGAAGTGGTGTCAAATGATTTGAAAATGTTACTACATAATGGCGCAAATTCATCCTAATCCCAGCCTTGCTCCACTTTTACATGGTAACAGAAATACTTTAGGTGCTGAAATAGATCCTGAAGTAGCCTTTTTAAGGAGTTTGAAATTAGACATGACAATACAAAAATAGATGGTACTAAAAAGTGTAACTTAACACTAGGCCTTAAAATGGTAAAAAGCATACAACCAGATCAGAAATTACTGCTGTCTGTTAAATTTTCACTGCTTTACCTTTTTCAGTTCAGGTGCTCATCTGAATTTGTCTTTGAAGCAATTAATAATACTCTTAAGTGCAGTGAACAGAACTAGTTCCATCATTACTACCTATATTAGATATATCTGAGTGGAAACATTAATAAGCATCAAAAGACAACAGCACAAGAAGAAAACTGTAAACAAAATATCTCTAAATGCCCTCCCATCAGGTTACTGTAGGTTGCCCATGTACTAGCTTTTCATCTCCCCCTCTCACTTCACTTTATGTTTGTTTAAAAAATATGAATGAAATGTAAGAGTGGTGACAGTAGGCAAACTGCAACATCTTCAGGAATATTCTGTAGTGCAACCAACCTTACTGCTACCATTTGGCCAACCTACTCCTCTGAGGTGATGTTACCTCTCAGAATACCATTCCCTTCGCTAGCTGGTAGATGGGCAGTATTGCTTCACAACTTTCTCCGATACCTATATCAGCGCAGTGATAGTAGGGACAATATAATGGGTTACATCAAGCGTCTGAGAATGTTTTCAAAAATTAACAACCGTATTTTCAAATAATCCATAAACATGTGCAAAAGGACAACTGGTGATGGACCTAGCTGATGAATAAGGACCCTACCAGTCCCCATATCAGTAATAAAAAAAGTTATTAGTGAGTTTTCAGTAGATTAAATTATCCGACACAAGATTACTATTTAATTACTAGATCTAATGATATTCAGTGTGATAGATTTGCTGGTGATAAGGTGAGCTGTTTCTTTAATAAGACTAAGAGCGATAAGCTACAGGAGGAAGTTATGATGAAAACATAAAGATAAACAGTGTTTACACAGATGGATCAAAACCACAGAAAGAGTGAACATATGATTTGTATAAAGGGTTGCACATTGTTGGATTTTTGAGCAGAGGCAAAGAAGATAGACACAAAAATATTCTTAAGTCCTTGATAAAAACCATAATTGACATCTGCATATGGAGGGACAAACTAAAAGGTTGAAATGAATCTGAAAGATGGATTTAATACTCCTTTTTTCAAGTACTGACCAATAACTTTAAAAGGGGCACATCTATTTAAGCACCTGTGTTGTAAGCTTAAGGACTTAGCATAAGTTCTACAGTTTGTTCTGCTCACTTTGTATCATAAAGAATATTAGTGTTAGTGGGCAATGAAGGAAACCAGTCATAATTCATATCTGCCAATCCTATGATAAACTACTTTCACCAGGAAAAAAGAAAACCCAGCATTGTTCCTAAACTTATTTTTAAGGAGGAATGCTAGATGCCAAGACTAGTGAAGTATTCACCTTTTACTATAGATGCATTGATTACTAACAATGGTAGAACTCTCCACTCCAGTGAACAGCAGTTCTGCGTCCCCCTCCAATCTCTGCAGATCCCAGTTCTGTTAAAGTGGGGATCAGCTTTGGTGCTCTGTTCTTCCAGGCAGCCTGGAGTGAACATAAACACAAACAGGTAACTTCTTTGCCTCATTAAGCCTCAATCTGTTCAGAAGGTTCCGTTCCTCACTGAAGATTAATTTTTGATACTCCTTTTGTATCAGGATTCACCAATGCTGACACAGGGCAAGGCATTCAGCCATCCTTGCCCTCAGAGACTCGATTTTCTCTGTTAGAAGGAAGTACTACATTGTAGACCTTGAGGTTTTGCAGCCATTGCCTCACCTCGGATCTACTTTTTCACCCCTCCTCAGGTTTGTTTTTTTTTTAAATTAAGCAGATATTTCCACTTCCTTTGATTGTGCAATAGCCACTTAGTAATGCTGGGTTATTCCGGTAATCATTCCTCAGATAAGATCTCCCTTGTACAATATAAAAACTGTTTTTCATACTATGAGCTTGAAAGAAAAAAATTGGAGGCAGGAATGGTGGACACCTGGCTGCTTCTGCCTTCAGATCTTCTTCTATTACCCCATTTGAAGACCTCTAACTGAAATAGTGATACATGTCCACAGCCACATTACACATAGATCAATATGTAGAAATGTAGCAGAAATAAATAAATTGTTTCTAAAGTTTTGCATAGAACTACAGAACCAGAGAACCATTTTAGCTAGAACTATATTAAACACACAGTTCCTTAACATGATTTGACTCCTTTGTGGACAGGGCCCGAAGAAAGAAAAGCAACTGTTTGTCTCACTCTCAACCCATGAAAAGTAATTAAGACCCCACTTTCCCATGGGGAACAGGTGTAGCTGAAGAGTTATTACTACAGCTGTTCAGCTGACGGCAATTACCACTGACAATGGTCACTGTATGTGGATCTCACCTTCTAAAGGTTTCCTCCCAGGAGAGCTGATGTGATGACTGCTGAACTGCAGCTTTACACTGCTTTCTGCTAAGAGACCAACTGACATTTACCTTTACATGACCTTAGTGAGCTACAAAACGCGTACTCAACCACAGTTGCTTAACCGTGCTGACATACAGAATTTCTAACTTTTGCTTTTCCTTACAGTGTAAAGAGCTTTAAACACCACAGCTTTAAACCACAGAACTCTGAAAAACAAAAACAGGATGTCTGCTTCTAAAGCTGGTGCTATGTATATTTTTCCTGAAACTGTGCTATCTGGAACCAGGTTGGTGCAATCTTTCAATACAGCCCATTGGCCAAATTCTCTCTTTCCTGCTGGAAGTTTAACTCTGGTGTGTACAGAAAATATTTTCATAGCCAAGGGTTGTTGTCATCACAATCTACATAGCAATAGGACCAGGTGGAGATTTAAAAAAAAAAAAAAAAAATAAGGCTTAAAGTTGTGTTCAGTGGTCTCCTTCACTCTTGCAAAGCTCCAGTGCAGCCAGGAAGAACCCAGAAATAGACAAACACCCTTTGCACAGTTCAGCATAGGAACAATAATAACAAAAAAGCAAATCACATATAGTAAATGCTCTCCCCGCTCCCAGATGATGCTCAATATTCTGAATGTGGCAGAACCTTTGCTCCTTCCTCTCCAGAATTTCTTTTCCCCCTTGGATGATCAATAAGCACCAGATTTATTATATGTGACAAGTGCAGTTAGCAGCAGGGTGTACAAGGTAATACCCCCTGCCTTCTCCAGCTTATTGTGGTTTGAAATGTAAAATAAAGGCCAACAAACATGACGACTCTGTAAAGACTGGAGCATACCAAAAAAAAAAAAAAAGAAAAAAAAAAAAAAAAAAAAAAAAAAAAAAAAAAAAAAAAAAAAAAAAAAAAAAAAAAAAAAAAAAAAAAAAGGAGTATGGAGTAAGCAAAGAAACAACTAGAGAACTCTAGGCCATCTAAAATAGGATGCCTTAGCAACTTCCACATCAACTCCAAAACCTCACAAGTCTCCCTACATACTGGAGATGGTTCCTTCCCACCTGAAGGAACTCTCAATTGCCACAGGCTGCAGCCTTAGAGCTGCATGTCCCTCAGTCAAAGCTGAGATTTTTACCCTGAGAATCTGGGCCAGAGATATCCAGCAAGAAATTCAGACAATCACAGAATTGTATCTTGAATATGATGCTTTTGTTCCTCATCTCAGGAGGTTGCATTTTTCCACATTTTTTCTCAGATCACTAGTAACAAATATCATTCCAACTATCTAAAGGATCCAAAGCAGCTATATTTCTATAGAAAGGTATCTTAAGCTCAATTTTCAAGCTTGTTATTTGGTTTTGGTTTTATTGACACTTTACACCCTATATCAAGTCAGCATACCTTCTCTAAGTTCACAAGGATCACTAACATCAGAAATCCAATACTGGATGTATTCACCACTGAAACCTGGGCAGTGCTGCAACCCCCTGAACTGGTCTGCTTTCACTCAAAATGCATTCTTAAAGAGTGTATCACCAGTTTCCAAAGAGCCTGATAGGTTTTGTTGAGCAATCACTTTAGTTACTGTGAGACTAATGCACATGTGCAGATTGATGCAAGAGATGTTTGTCCAAAGCAGCATGACTCTATTTTCCTGGGACAATACCTGCCTTCCCAACAAAATGAAGATGGTCTTGAAGACAGTATAACCAAAAGTAAAGGTTCCTGTCATTAGAGAACATCCCTCTATCATTTGTCTAGCAACGAGGATTTCAGAAGAATCTACTGTTCACATTACAGAAAGAAATCCTCAAAACTTTACAGTAGACCTGACATTTCACATTTAATAATTAACATAGCAGTTTACAAAGCTTAAAAAAATGACCTGTTACTAGCTTTGGAATAAAGTTATACTGTGAGATTGATTTTGTAACTCATAATGCTTGTTGAAGACAATGAAAACTGCCTTTTGGCAGCTTGACAAAGTTTGAGTTCACAAAGTAGTGCTCCATGTGAAACTATGATTATCATAGCATAATACCTTTAAAAATTATGTGAAAACCATGTTTTCACTTACTTCACAAACCGAGAAGGTTCATTGCCCGTATATACTCTTTTGGCTGAATTCTGGTCTTGGAAGAATTTTTGTTTAATTCATTGACTGCATTGTGACTCTAGCATGAAGATTTGTCACAGTGGTTATCAAATCCATGTTATTCCCAAATGAGATAAAACAACTTCCAATTAAGCAGTTCACTCCAAAGGCAGGTAGGGAGTGGGGGGCACAAAGAGGGGAGAAATAAATATAATTGGTACGTAAGTCCAGAAAAGGAAATATTATTTCCCCATCACAAATTCCAAGTCACACTAGTGTAAGGAATACATTACTGAGTGCAAAGCAAAAGCCATTCTGTTTTTGAAAGCTCACACACTAGAGCAAATATAGCACACGTGAAGACTTACCTGGTTATATTTCTGCTAAAAGACAAGATAATAATCATGCTAAGTATACCTAATTTTCACGTAGAAGGCATATATATATATATAAAGTAAATACAGTGTTAATATCTTGCATGAGAAATGTCAGTTTAAAACCAAGATTCATTAATACATCATGTTCTGTGCTTGTCCAATGAAGCTCACAATTTGAATAATGAGATACCATGTTTCTACTCAAGAATCAAGACAACTCTTAAATGAAAGCATCCTATTAAGTAGAATTACACACATAGAAGATGAGATAAAGGTGAAAACCGGCATGGTTGACTTAGAAGCATAAAACTACATGAAATGGTGTTTTGGCTTTATTTTTACATATTACCTCTATGGCCTTACATCTATAACTTTAAACCTTATGCTTTCTGTTCCTTTGAAGTTCATTACAAATATTCAGAAGCTAAAATTTATACATACATTATATATAGCAGGTCTACAAATTTAATAATCATTAATTTAGCAATATTTAGTTGCAAGATCATTCTGTTTACATGCATTTAAAAGTAAACTAATGTTTTGTAGAAATGTCCATATACAGTTAAATAAGATCAAACTCACAATCACTTCAAGTGCAGCCAGGCAAAGAATACTTTTATTCAGTTACAAGTCTCTCTCACCATTAATCAACATTTATTTTATCAGTTAAAAAGTTGTTATTCTACTTACTGTGCCACATCAGACACAGCTGGCAGCGGTGACTCCTCTGATATAAGGTCAATGTCATCTGTGAAGCTGTTAGCCCTTGACATTTCTTGGGTATTCCCTTCCAAATGTCTTTTCACTGCACAGATAATTCAAGGAAATCGTAATGCATTAGGGAGACAACACATACAAGCTTTTTTTCTTGCTTAAGATATTGTGCAGTAGATTAAATAAATGATTCTAATATTAGTCATGGTTTTCTTTTTTGTCAGAATCAGTGAAGTTGATGCTCATAACATACACCATACAAAAATATATGTTCATATACATAGTTCAAATACACAGGAACCTCTTACAAGAAAGTCTTCTTGAGGATCGTCTCCCCATAAGCAGAAATTCACCATACCCACAATTTCAATGTGGGCATGAGAATAGATGGAAACAACCTGATTTCTCTTTCCTCAGTTAATACTATTTGATAATGTATAATTGAATTTCTCCACAAAACTCTTTTTAGAAAATTTATTGCTATTATCATATAAACAGCCCTTTTGTTTCAAGTACTCTTATTTGGTCAACATATTCACCAGTGTTCAAAAATTCTCACACAAAGCAGGGGAGAAACCTCAGGTGTTTGAATGCAGTCAGCCCAGCAGGGTAACCATGGTGGATACAAGGCCATACTGTAGCTCAGCTTATGTCCAAAGGCTAAGAAAGCTACAAATTTCATTACAGATTAGGGATATATATGTGATGGCCAATGAATGAAGGAGTTCACTCACAGACTACAAAAAACAGAGAAGCGCAGCTAGCTCTGTAACTGATGATAGCTGATTATGTTTTAAAAACCTCTAGCCCCAATACTCATTTCTATCAAGTATAGGGCTGACTTCCACTATAAATGTGAAGCATACAAGTACCTGTCTTTCCAAGTTCAGCTGCGTCAACATTCATAAGCAATTTCTGCTTTAAGATATTTCAGTATCCTTTCCTGTATTTACGTTGTTCAAAAGCTAGGAAGTACATCTAAATCCAATTACTATGATCTGAAAGAGCAATTTTTTTCACGACTGCTTGCAATCCTAACAGTTTCTAAGGAAGCTCCCTATCTGTTTTAGTTCCGATCATTCCTGAAAGCTTGGCACATACAGTTATGAACTCTAACTTGGAAAATACATATGATGATGCATATAAATTGAAGGGAGAAAAAAGGAGATAAATGTTTGCAATGGGGGGAAATCACTAAAATTAAGTGTCAAACAAAACAAGTGAAAGACTAAGTAGTGTCACTTGCACATACTGTGGTGAGTAAGAAAAAAAAAAAACAGCTCACAGTACAAATGAGAAGACTTGTCTCCTTGAAAACTGAATTGTTGAAACACCAAGTTAATTCTAAGACTTCATTTGCCTGGACTACATTCAAACTAAATGCTAAAATGGCAAGGAGTGAAAATTAAGTCTGTGAAATATGATTATAAAATGCCATAACTGAATGCTGCTAAGGGACATAAATTTACAAAGCTATTTTATTTACATCTGCTGCACAGCTATGTTTCCTGAGAAAACCCAATCTTTCTGGCACTGGGAAACTGAACTTCTGTGTTCTTCCAATACTACTGAAACATTTCTATTGCTCTGGAAGACCTTTACTTTGAGAGACATGCCAGCTCTGCACTTGTTCTGATAAAATATTTTTTCTGTAAGAGAAGTATGTAGCCTTATTTCTGGACAAAGTCTTGAGATACATCAGTCTGATATTTGAAGTATTGCTTTGGAAGCACATACAGATTTAGGAACAGGCTCCTTCAATCTCTAAAGATATTCCATCGCACATGATCACATCTGCAAAATTAAGCTAGGAGTTTTGGCTTCAACTTCAGTAACATTTTTCTCATAGAAATCTAGCAGAATTTGAGTAGGCCCAAGACAGATTCAAATCACTTTGCCTATGTAAGGTTTAATCAAATTAAAAGGAAAACTTTGCATTGGTATCAGTTCCTACTATACAATTGACTGCTAAAATGGTAAGGGAAGGACCTGGTTAATTCATGGGGGTTTTAGTAAAGGATAGGTAGTTATAGTACATCATATATACAGGATATAATACACAATAGATATTAAAATCACTGCAATGCATTTATCATGATAAGAAGTAGGATTATATTTTATTTCTGTCATTTTAAAGATTTGGTCCATATTGTCTTATCAAATTTATCTCTGTCTTATCACATTGCTGATTGCACTCTGCATCCATGGGTTCTTAAAACAAACAAACAAAAAAAACCCTTATTGTTTACATTTGGCCTGCTAATTCTTTTTCTGAGAAATGTTTGCTACAGCAACAGCTCTTTGCTCTGTAACACAAGAGTTATGAGAAAAGATGGACAACAGTAGCACGTCTGTTCTGAAACCTTCACTTTCTCATTATACCCATTTGCGGGTGCTGTGCTGAGCGCTGTAAAACAGCTCCGCTGTTACTGCAAGGTGCACCTGGAAGCCCTGTTTCTCTGACCATGGACCTTCTGTGGAGACATGTAACTATAATCCTGGGTTTAATGGCCTCTACTAGTGCTTGGTTACCTACACAAGTATGGCAAGCTTCTGTTCCTTCTTTACATAGGGTAAAAGCATGCAAATTCTGTTTGGTGAAGACTTCAGTGTAATTATCTGTGACAGTCTCATCCCACAAGTAGTACACATACATTTCACTGCTACAAGCATTTTGGAAAAAATACAATTATGTGATTACATAGTTTATACAAACAGTTCTGTAGCATATTCTCATAGCTCATTTTATTAGTTGAATTGAAGATGTGCATTTAGCTCCATAAAATTAAGTACTTGGGTCACATCTCAAAGGTTACCTCCCTGCCATGCCTCTCCCCTCCCATGCTTCCTACATGGTCAGATCTGTGAATAGAACAATTTTTGCCAGTTTGGTTACACACTAGATTTATCTCAAAAACCTGCCTCTATTGCATACAAGCATTAAGAGAAAGAAGAGTTTCTGCTAGAAGTGCTGCTCTTAAATATCAAGTTAAAACAGAAATCACAGCTCTGAGACATGCAACATTTGGGTGGTGATATCATAAGACTCTCTTCTACTCTCAGAGTTACTTGACTCAGTTCAGAGTTGGTTCAGCTTTGTGTTTTGTGAAGTATCAACCCATCACAAAGTAATACCGGTTTTATCCTTGTAACCCTAAAAATAAAAGCTATATAATACTAAATCCCATTATGCTTTTATCATCCATTAATTCCGTGTGTTTCTGCTTTAAAATATTAACCCATTAATAATGTTTTCTGGTCCACACATTGAAATAGTAAAGGCAATGTAAATGGAAGTAACATGTCCTGTGTTCTAAATATTTTCTGTCCTTAAGCAGACTGTCAGAGTCATAAGCAGTTATCTTGTTGTTTGAAACACACTTTATGGAAACAACTCAGTTTCTGAAGTTAGCTCTCACTTTCCCTGAGTGAACTTCCAAAACTCATTTAGACAGTAATGTTCAGTCATAAATAGAAATTCCCAAAAATCACACAAAAGGAACAAAAATATTTTTTGAATGTCAAGAAGCCATAAGCTTCTGAGCAATGAAGTAACTCATAATAACCATTCATTATAATGCTTTCGTTTTGAGGAAATGTGGAGCATTAAAATACATTCAACACATGGCAGTGATGCTTTCCAGAAATAAAACTCAAAGTTGTAAGGTCCAGCTACTACATATGGTAATTTTGTAACAGCTGCAGTTCAAGCCAGAACAACTCTATCTTCCCTCTCTATACTTATTTTAATGACCTTTCCTTTTCCAAGCTGACTTTAGGGGAATGAAAGCCCAATTTTAGTTGTTCCAGAGGAGCAAGGAGGGGAGGCAAAGAAATATCAAGGGGAAAGAGAATTAGAATTCATCCTTCCTTTCCACATGCTACTACTCACAATATGAAGAAGCTGTAGCACTTTGCTTGTAAAATATATAATATTTTCTGAGCATGAACAGCTGGAAGCAGCAAGTTGAAAATACAGAATAGGGTCTACCACAGTACGAATACCAATGAATGCCATAGACCTAGGAATCCATGAAACAGATCAACCCGTTAAATGAAGCACCAAAAGGAAAGCTAAGTTTCATATACCTCCATTTTTTTCCTTCAGTGTCAGTTTCTAAAATGGTTAGAACGTACAATAAACACATCCAAACATAACCCAGAGACATTTTTGTCATGCTCCTTAGCTTTATTTGACCTTAGATTGCTTATCTATATTACACAAACTTCTGTCTTTACAGTATGAGGAAAAAGTGAACTCTGAATTTACAACTGAAGTAGAAAGCATGATTGCACATTACCACATTCATCCTCAAACAGGCAACGCTTTCCAATATCAGGACAAAACAACCAGGAAGGTTTTGCACTACTCTCTTCTCAGATAAAGGTGGTGAAGGAAAAAAATGGCTTTTCTAAAAAAAAATCAGGTCTCTTATATTGAAAATAATTCCAAATTACTGTTTTTATCAGGAATTTTTTCATACAAAAGAAAACCCCACAACAACACAAATTTAAGATAATTCATACCATTCCCACACCATCTACTTTACAAAAGTCTGCAGAGAATTTCAGTGGCTGCTTACATTGTATAGAAGGGTACCTGCAGTTGCTGCTCCTAGGAATACAAACACCAAAGAACTTAAATGAAAGGAGATATTTGGCAAATTAAACAGGGAAAACAAAGGCACATAGCTAGAAATGGACAACAAATTTGAGACAGTTTAAGATAAAACAGTTCCTGTCATATTAATATATATTTCTCAAATCATTAAGTAGTATATTGTGTGAAGACAATGCCAACTACCTGGTGACAGGGGAGAGCTCACAGAGCAGATGGGTCAAGATGACCAGGAAAGCTGTGGAACTCCATGTGAAAATGCAGGGCTGGAGAAGGGCCAGACAGGGCAGAAAGGGTAAGAGCTCAACCAGCCTTCAATCAGCAGTAAAAAGATTAACATGTGGAGAACACTGATGAGGATAAGGTCTCCTCTACCAGAGGAAAGTAAGGGTGGGGGGTTTTCTGTTTGTCTGAGGTTTTTGCTTGCTTGTTTGGCAGGTTGTTTTTAAAACACAACATTATAAAAAGCAGGCTTAAGAGAGCAAAAGTAAAATCCAGTCAGTTCCTTCAGTGCCACTGTCTTTTAATAATTTTCACCTATTTCAGTTACTCTCCCTCTTTCTTAGGAAAAGGACTTCTTACTAGTGCTAGAAAAGTTAAACTACATAGAATAACGCTTAAATGAAATAATCTGTGAGAGAAAAGTAACAAGACACAATTTTCAAGATGTGTTTTTATCACTACTATATGCTTAGAAAGAACTTAATATGAACAGTAAGCTGACAAAAGAAACAGTAAATCTATAACTTGCTTCTTGATAATATACACAGCTAAAATGGAAATATACTCCCTTTTTTTTTTTTACTGAATTCATTTGGAATGGGCGCATAAAAATTATGACAACTAGTCCACTTTGTTACAATACAAATTTTAAAAAATCAAATGAAATACAAAAATAAGAAGGAATTTCACCTGTAAATTTAACTACACGTTTAACAATGAGAAACAAAGCAAGTTTATCAGCTTATTCACAGTGAGAGCAATGGACTAGATTTTTTAAAGGTGCTTAGAGCCAATTTTCCACTACGAGAGACATTCAGTAATGTTTCCTAAATTCCATATGCACTTGGAAAAAAAATCTCCTCTGCACGTTTCATAGACAGCACATTTCATTTTTTGATTAAACTATTTCTATATGAATTAACATTTTAAAAGACTGTATGTCCACAATAGGCATTATGGGGAACACAGCACTCAAAAAAAAAAGGAAAACTTCCTAATTTATATTCATTCCCACTCTGTGACACACCTAGGCCAAAAAACCTCTGTTTTCTCTGCAGTCAATGGACAAAGGGAAAAGAAGGCATTTCTGAAGAATGACTGCCAGTCCAATCTCAGACAATGACATTATATTTATTATAATGCACATATCTTGATTTGATGTGCAAGGTAGGTGTTGATGCTAAAAGTTGATGCTGTCAAGTTGACTGCTTACTGACTTTCAAATAAAAAGTTGTTGAAACACACTTTCTCATGACACCAGACTCCACTACTCTATGTAATAAATGTCTATGGAGTAAACGTATGATTTGCTTAATATTACACGTAAGGCTGCACCTTGACAGAAAATCCGTGGGATAACTATGCTTCCTTTATCCACAGGGAGGAACTACCTGTGAGATAACAGCATTATTTAATGTCTTTTTTTCTTCCGGGAAGAGCTCATATCACCTTACTGGCTGAAATGCAGTACTTTTAAAGCTGTATAGATGCAAACTGGTTTGCGGCCTACACTGAAACACTTCTAAATCCTTAGTTTCCTCCATCAAAAAAGGAAAATTAATGGCTTATGAAAGCCAAGGCACCCATAAACATCTGACACTTGACAACCAGCGTGCCTTTAAAAGCCTCTTCAACTTACTATTATTATTCATTTCAGCAGCTAAATGGTATTCAAGCTCATCTGAACAGTCATGTTCAGAGAATATGTCAAAACGTATCATTAGCATAGATTGAATAACTTCTTTATTAATTATATTATGAGAGCTATTCTACATTACAGTTGTGGAACTAAAGTGTCAGGAGTGTACTCGGTACTAGCCTAAATAAGGCAGAGTTATCTTTATTTTAGTTTTCTGTAAAAACGTTTAAAAATACTGCACATCTGAAGCTGGGATTTTAAATCCTAACTAGGTACTCAAATATAAGCCATCTGCAAATGTCATATACTCAAATCGTCCCATACACGATTCTAAAAGCTAAAAGTGCCCAGTACAGTTTAAAAAAGCCAGGCCACTTTATGTACCTAATTTTTATGCATCTAAATTTATTGTCATTAGAGACACGGCTGATACTGCAATTCTTGTACATTCTCCCTGCATTTGGTTTTGTTGCCAGAAGATCTGCAGAATCAGACCTCAATGAATTAAACAGTAGTCTGCTAGCTGAACAGAAATAAAAGAGCATCTGAAAAAGTCAAATTGAGGAACAAGAATAAATTTGTATTTGCTGCAAACCTATTGCCAACTATACGCAAAAAGTACCAGCACTATTGCTGCTGTACTTAGTTTGACTGTTTGTTTGACTGCAAGTGTTTTAGATAAACGTCAACATCTGGTTTCCTGTGTATCTGATTTGAAACAATCAGCACTCAAAATGCACTAATGCCAACTTTATTTGTTGTACATTCTTTTGTTTAGATAAGCCTGCAGGCCAAATTGCGTACTGACTTACACCCCATGGAATCGTAATCACTCATTACATGTTTAATGGGAGAGCATGGAGATGTAAATGAATACCAACACACAATCCAAAGTCACAAAGGCATGTAGTACTAGAAAACATGCAGAGAGAAAACAATGGAACATACTTCTGAATGCATATAAAGATGCTGTTAACCTATGCAACTGCCTGAAAATCCTTGTAAGACCCAGCAAACAAGAAGGATGCAACACATTCACCAAAATAAAAACCAAAACCAAAAACCAAACACATCAAAAAACTTCTACAGCATCATTACTATAAGCCAATTTAATAAAAAGAACATTTAGCAAAAAATCAACTTGTTTTCTTTAAATGAAGCATATTGGCTTGGAATGTTTAGCTGAGTATTTTGTGTGAAATAAATTGTAGAGGGAGCAAACATCGATACTGCTGAACCAGTGTAATGTTTGGCATTAACTGACAAGCACGTTTGTTGATAGATTCAGAAAAGCGGTCAGGGACCAATTGCCCGAAGTGTATCTCAGGTTGCTAGCTCTTCCCAGGTTTCTATGTGGATATAGGAGTGAATACTGACATGTTTGTTTCAAAATTTCTCTCTTGGGCTCTATTGTTAAAAAGAAGTAACACCTTTATTCTTATGAAAGTTATTTTTCCTAAACACAAAAAATGCAGGATTCCAAACTTAGTCAAATATATGTGGTTGATAAGATCAGTAAGAAGCGGTAAGGTTTGGCAGAGGTTGGAAAACGGATTTTCCTGGTTCTTTGGGGAAGAGAAGCATTCAGAGAAACCCACAGAGTGAATTACACAGGAGATACAGTTGAGCTATTAAGTTGTGTCACATGGCAGTAGCAGGAGGATTATGACAGCAGGAAAAATTCAGTAAGTGACATCAATAGAAAAAAAGAACATTTGTCCAAAGCAAAGCATCTACCTATCTATTTTACCCAAAGACTTCCCAGCCTTCGAGATTATCCTTCTTCAAGCAAGAGCAGCAGGTACCTCATCTCCTCAAACATCTCCTAGCAAAAAAATCAGTCTTGAGACATATTTCAACATGCTTATGTTACCGATTCAACATTATGGTCAGTGAGAAATCCCTATATACCTTTCCTTTGCAGGTTTACTACCTTAATACTACATAGTCTTGCATTAAACATTTCAATAACTAGGCAAATCTGCAGTCACAGGTTTCTGCAGAATAGCTCTAATTCTGCCACAGTAGTTTACACTTGCTGTTAACACTTGGTGGCCGAAATAGCACAGAATAAGTTGCTGACATACATTGTCAGCAGTGAGCTACTTTTCCTGCATGTTAGGCCCAAAGGCTGCCACAACTAGTCCAGGAGGAATGGGAACTTGACACCTTTGGGAAATAATATAAGACGACAAATTGTATTCAAATGATATAAAGAAAACGAAGTTTCTCAATATTCTACAGCAAAGCATTTCAACTCCTTTCAAATTTGAAAAGTATCTCTTTTTCTCTTAACTGAAGCCTTATTCTGTCTATTTTGCTTATCTGACACAATCCATGTGCCTACAGGTATTTTGAGCACATATTTCAGAGTTGGAGATACCGTCTACAGCTTGTGAATATGTTCAGAGATCAGTTCTCTGTGACTAAATTCAAGTCAACAATACTAGTGCATTTGGCTTTTTAAAACTACAGTACTTGACTATTAGGATCAGTTATTCTGAAGAACAAAACCTACAGTAAGAACAAGCAAGAAAAATAAGACAAAAATAACTTTGAAAGTGATACGTCTCCACTGCTTGGCTTTTTATTATTTTTTGAAGGTCAAGAAGAACTTGACCTTGAAATGAAACAATTAATAGCCAGTGAAATGTAATTTGGCAGCTTGTTAGCTCTGCAAGGAGAGCTCTTAACACATACAAACTCTTAGAATTACACATCGGGAACATATCATGTAATATAAATATATAGAGTTACTTGCCATTATAGGATTCAGAACTGCCATTATAGTAAAAATGTTTATTTTAAAAAGGAAGTACAGTTTTAGAGTGGTTAGTAAAGAAAATAAACCAGTCTGAAAATGTTTTTATTTTTCAAGACTGTTAATGGTCAAAGCATACAAATTGCAATGACAGTGAAATTAGAAACATCCTCCAATTGTTATCAATGTTTTGACTCACAAGAACACAAAACACAATTCTTGTAATTACAGTGAAATACGCCACAATTATTTAGTGGTCTAATGCAGCTCTTTGTGTCACAGAATTTAATCCTTGTAGAATAATTTCACACTGACTAGCAGTTAATCCTGAGTTCATACAGCACTGACTGCAAAAATGCTGTAAGTGAAAATGAACCTTAATACTAGGGGAAATAGTTGCCATATTTGTTTTAAAACTCAAAGCAAGTTGAGAAAGATAATCTGTAGCTATTGACTGCACTAAATCAAAACTATTCCTACCTGAAGCTCCAACTGTTACTATCTTGTGTATTACAGGTAAAAAGAAATAATGTTTTATAGAAGTTCCCTTTCTATTTCAAATACATTCGCTCTGAATATTTATTTGCTAAATGTGGAATGTGAAGATACTTTGGGTATGGCAGTAATTTGAGTAAAAGTCTAAATTACAACTATTAAAAAAGGAATTCAAAATAACTAGTTATGTGAACCCAATACTACAAGAATTTTGACTGACAGATCTTCAGATCATCTAATATAAACTGCAACATCTTATAAGCACAACACCCCTCTATAATAATTTGTCTTCCTAGAAATGCTGCAAACCCATTGATTGCATTTTATTTAAAAATTAATTCGTGGCGTCTTCAACCCTGTGCTTCAGAGCTCAATCAATACATGCATTCACTACTAATGCTACATTCTAACTTTCTCATATTGCTTATTCAGAATTCTCATTAGGAAATATTTAGATTTTTTTTCAAGTTCCTCTTAAATTCGTTTTAATTGTTAAGAAATTCCTGAGCTTTTGCTGCTACAAATAGAACATGACTTTAATCCAATTTTTTGAGACTCAAATTAATAATTAGCTTTAGAAGACCCAGCATAGTTAGTATTCTACACTCCCAATAGTAACCAAAAATTGTACACGACAAGGGAACAATGATGTTTATAACTGAGATACAGCTCTAAGTTGACACATACCCCCAGTCAGAGGCCTAAAGCCTTTCTTTACTCATGACATAGTGAAAACATATTTGAATGCATCCTGTAGCTCTTGAGGCTTAGAGTGACCTTGATTCTCACCTGGCAGCAGGCCATGATTTTGCTTGAAAAAAATCAGAGTGGCAACCACACTGACAGACATGATGAGACATACAGCTCTATCATATGTCTTGCCTTTCCCTCCACCAAAGGACCTACATGCAAGAGCATGAAAAAAAAAAAGAAAAAATTTCACTCTTAAGCACCCCTTGCACTTCAGCATGACTGATGCACTCTCCCCATAAAACACATTTGCATGGAGCAAAGAGCATTCCTCTTGAAGAGGTGGGCAACAAAGCCCTGCAAAGCAGAGAACAGAGATCACTACTACCGCTGAGATTGCCGAATACAAAGGTCAGAGCATTATGAACCCAAATACCAACCCCAAATAGAAATCTGGATGAATGCTGAATTTGAGGGGTTGACTTGACTGGGATTATACAAATCACAACAGATACACGTTTTCTTACCACATCAGTCCCATCACAAGGCTTTGTTTCCACCCATGCTTCTTTAAGCCGCATTACTGATGACTGAGATAGAAATTCATCTTTGATATATGCAAAGTGACATGGCTAAATTCTCAGTCTTAATGCCATTAATTTCAGGATTTATCAGAGTCAATGTTTTTATTTTTATATATATACACAGCTACAGATGCTGAACCCTCACAGAGGCAGCAGGGGAAGAAAATACATCTTGATTTCCAAACAAATACTAAAACTAAAACCAAGTAGGTGCAATTTGTTTTCTAAACATCACTACTGATTTCAGACACATTGTCGAGAGGACTGAAACAGCAACTGTGACTAGGGCAGTCTTCTTTGTGACACTGACTGATGAAAGAAGTTCTGTTATTTGTTGGTAGGCAAACCATAGACTACCCTTGTGGAATATTCCCTTCAGTTTTCTTTGGCATGAAAGATTCTGATACGACTCAGTCTCTTAATTCAGTTGAAGATTCCAAACAGTGTTTGCCAACTTCTGTCCTCTATCTTACAATGCACAGTAGGATCATATGATAACTGTAATAAAAGCATCTCTAGAATAAGTTTGTTAGAGGCCTTGGTTAAATTTTTTCAGCTAGTAAAACTTCACAGAAAGTTTTAAATCTGATTTTTAACGTAAACTAGCAAATATATTTTTAGCTGAAATAAGAGATTACTCAAGACTGAACTTATTCTATGGGAAGAAAAAAAAAAACAGCTCTAGCAAAGGTTTTCATCAGAACCACTGTTTTAGAAGACACTTTAGACAGCCAAGGAATACTGTTTCCTTTTGAAAGAGCATAAAATACTTGACAGTTTCATCACTACCTTGAAGGGTCCTCCCTGAGCCACTTTAGCTTCATTTTCCTTATAGCAGATTTCACAGACTTTGCTGTTGCCTGAGTTCTGAGGAGGACCCCTCCGGAAAGCGCTGCCTGTGTCCCGAGCCAAGAGCCCACCTGACTTGAGTCTGTATTCTGAGCATGGCCACTGGCTCCTTGCCATAGGGAAGTTGTGTTTCAAAGACAAGATTTTTTTTTTTTTTTTTTTTAAGTAATAATGCTGTTGCATTCAAAGACTAGGTTAGAACAGAAGAGGTGATCCTGCCTCTACTTTTGCCTTGGGCAAAGACCAGATGTACAGGCTAATTAAATAATGTTTAAGACTTGAAGTGTTCATTCAGCAATAGTTTGAAGTTATAAAGATTTTGCTTCATCCATTAAATCTGGAGAAAAATGGATGATTCACCATATATGTGTTTTGGTAAGAGTAAGTGGAAGGGTAGCAGGATTCCACGGTCATTCAAATGCAAACATAGATGTACCATCCTGGAATGGTATGAACTTTTAAATAATCACTGGAACAGAAACAGAAAACAGCTGGATTTTCCTAATATCAGATGACAACCGATCAGGACAAAGAACTGTATTATGCACTGCCTTGTCTCCAGAGGTGAAGAACAGATGTACAAGAACAGGACAAATATACACTGCTACCTTCACAGAGAACTTCCTATGGGACTTTCCAAGTCTGAGGTGGCATCCAAGAATCCTTGATGGGTTTTCTTTTTCAATAAATTTGTTCACATGGAGTTGAGAATACATCAAAATTTGTTTACACTGATGTTAGCACAGATCTGAATGTGCACTGTGCAGTGAATGGAAAAAATTCATGCAGTGGCCTGAAACACTCATAATATTGCTATGGAGAAAAATGTGACACTGATGCAGCACCATGTCACAGACCTAGAAAGGTAGGATATAAGTAAAAAGAATTTTATTCCAATAAACATTTAAAGGAAGGTATTTCAGACTCTGGAAATAATAAAGTCATAGCCCAAGAGGCAAATTACTTCTTTCAAGAAGATAATGTGAAAACTCTTACAACAATCATAAAGGGTTAAGACCCAAGATTTGAACCATCTTTTGGACTCTTGGCATCATAAAGGCCACTGACTAATGTACACAAGGCTTTTGGAGATTTGTTTTCAAACCAGTATGGAGCAAATAACACCTTGTTCCCCATCTCCCTCTCACTCCTCCCCTTTTCATCAATACTCTCGTGAGTTGCTTCTTTGTTCTGAGCACCGATTATGTTTATCCACTGGGACCCACCAAAAACCTCCCCCAAACCCATGTATTGTGAGTTGGCTTTCAAGTTACAAATGCTTTAGTGTTCTCTTGTCCAGATTTGAATATGATCCTTTTTCCAGCTGAGAACAGATTAAATTAGGTTGAAGTCATAAATGAAGGGAAGATCTTCCTGCTTTATTCAAAGTACTGACCATTTCCGGTTTTGCAAAAGTTATTATAAGATTATTATTTTTTTTTTTGCTAGCATGGTACAAAAGCACCTTCTTGACATGGATTGGCTTCTCTTATGCCCAGATCTAACCACTCTTATCTGGTATTACAAGGGATTCACAAGTGAAACCTTAGAACTCTCCTGTTCGACTCTCAGGTCTTTATAGATTGGCAGTCAGCACAGCATACTCTATTACTTGCAGTTCAACAGGTTAAATGAAAGCTGTCAGCATGGAGACAAAATTCAGCAGCATTATTTACCCTGGAATAGTTGTTCGGTTGCAAGAACAACTCATCTCAGTGAGGAGATCACCAAAATTGAAGAGAACCTTTCTACAACAATTCCTTCATTTTTCATGGCTAAGACATCAATACCTTTGGAGGGAGTCTCATGGAAAAATTCCACATTTCAGCATTTGTGATGGGACACATCTGCACTACACAAAGGAAGATGTGCAAAGCTAATACATCCTATCTCCCTGCAGTATAGTTTCCTCAGATGGCTGGCAGAGAAGCTAACAAGATAAACATTGGAAAAATGTCTCAGTTCCATCTCATGTAGAGAAGAACTGCATGACCCAGTCACAGCAGTATCTAAATGAAGGGAGGGAGTGAGAAGACCGTAGATGTGTGATTGTATCCAATGAATTAGGAACACAGTAAGGACTCTTCAGTGCTGGAGAGAGGAAACATAGAGATGAAGGAGGTAGAAGAAGAGAGCATCAGAGGTCTGCTTAGTAAGCCTTATTCTGAATTAAATACTTTAAAATAGTAAACAGCCAACTTGTTCAAATTAATCTGGTTTTCAGAAATTGCTACCGATGCAGACTTTGTGAACCCCAAGCTGAATTGCCTTGCTCTCCATTCGTAAGTGAGGTTCAAGAAGTATTTCTCCCCCAGGCTGCTTCCGCTCCAGCCAGTCCATGTCTGAGTTTGGCCTATACTAATGCATTTATTTATCTAGCAAAGAACATCTTTACCCTTTTGAGGAGACTTAAGCAGAAGATAACAAATAGTGTAAATTGAGGATCTTTACCAGGGAAAGAAATTCCCCATAAAAGCCATCACTGTCTTATCCAAGTAGATCTCTGTCAGCTAAAGCTGATGCCATTCATGACACATGATTAGGCCTGCTGTCTTACGAATGTGATTTTACCTTATTAGAAACAGTGCAACTACGGAACTTCCAGAGATACCATTTCTGCAACAAGAAAAATCCTATTTAACTCTGATGTTTTACTATGCTAAAGCAAGTTTGCATGTACTTTCACATATACTTCCTGCTTATCAGGCTGCCTAAATTCATGCCTGTAAACCTCAAGCTGCTGGGCCCCCATGTACACCAAAATCTAGTGCATGCACTCTCTCTTTCACAAGGTTATAGAAAAAGCAGTCAATCTAGGCTCTTCAAATAAATAACAAGAGAAACTTCTAGACTTCTATCTAGGACTGCCGGCACACACTTACTTCATGATGGCTCACTCAGTACAAATTAATCTAGGATAGATTCAGGTCAACCTGACCTGAAATGGATCTTAATTGAGTTAGTACAACCAGGCCTAGAGTATCCCGTTGCTGTGGTCTGATTCACCCCATTAAAAACAGAATGAAAAATCCACTAGCAACAAACACTGGCATTATGCCGCCTGAGCTTTTTTTGAAAACTAGAATCAAGTTCTGAGAAGTCAGCATAATATAATACTTAAAGGAACACAAATAGATCCAAAGGGTCAGAAAACGGTCGCAGTTTACATAGCCACAAGGTATATTCAGGACCAGGTTGTGTGCAAGCCAGAATTCCTGGAATTAGTTATCAGAATAGTATTACAGATGCTCTCCCTATAATTCACCTTATTCTAAGACAAAAAAAAAAATATTCTTCTCCTTTTACAGAGGAGTTTCTAAGTCCATGCCAACTACACACAGCTCTCTTGTTGGTGAGACGACATGCTACAGACCATAGCAAGAATGAAAAAGAGAAAACCCAGCAATATTTTTTCTTTTTCCCTTGAGAGTAGATTGTCACTGGTGGAAGGTGCTTAACACCAGTTACAAAAATAATACATAATTTAAAAGGCCAGCAGTGTTGCTTTATGTTTCCAAACTGGGTACTTTTCTGCTGTGTTGAGCAGCACTGATCAAATGTGTATTTTTTCATAATACAAGACAGGAGGGTGCCATGTTGTAGCCTGACCCGCGTTAGCATTGAAGAAAAAGCAAGAGAACTCCCTAATAGAGAAGCAAAGCAGAGAAGGGATGTCCAAGGCAAAACACCCTGCTCTCCAACTCTGCCCCATGGGCCTTACCCCAGATGAATTCCAATAGAAATTGTTGCCAAGTCAGCCAGGATATTCACTGTAAATTTCTCTGCAGGAGAACATTAAGGAGAAAGAGCTTTTCCCAAATCATGGTTTAAATATAAATGTTCTCCTGTGAGTGAATAGGATTTATATTAAAGAAAGAGTATGTGTTCCCAATGTATCGCCCACATCAAATATTGCTTAAATGCATCAATTATTTTTCCATATACGTCTGAGTGTCTTTCTAACAACGGTTAGCATTCTATCCAGTATTACTACCCAATTCAGTGACTTCTTCAGTTTTATTTAAAGAGTCAGCTGAAAAGCAGGTATCAGTAGCTCACTATAGAAGTCCAACACTCTAATTCTGCAAGAAAGACCAAGAATTTTAAGTAAAACCACTCAGATCACAGGCAGAAGCTTTTCACATCCTCAAAGTTTGCTCATAATTCAACATCACGTTCTAGCAAAAAAAGTAACAAGGTCAAATTGTTTCATCTGTTGCAGTCAAGCAATGCTAAAGTGTTCAGAATTTGGCCCAGTTTTAATCAATACAAACAAGCAGTCTTACTCACTTAGAAATATATTAACTCTGATCAATAGATTTCATACAACAGCTGCAGAAAAATCAATGAACAATGCAACCTATACAGAACATTGCAAATGTTTGTTCATTAGGAAATTGCTGTTGCTTCCTCTTTTCTTTCCAAAAAGATAACAATATTGCAAAAGATTGTTTAGCCAAGTATTCTAATGCTAAAGGTGCACCAGTTGTATGTACACAGCAGATTACTGGATACTCCAAACTGAAGGGGAATCAGTTCCAGATGTTTTCCACTGATTAAATTTAGCCCAAGCGAGGTTAAGTAAATGACAAGCAGCTGCTTTTCTTTTTTGCAATACTCATGAAAAATACTCTTACAGTTCTGGCTACCTCTAACTGGCAGACACATTGTGCAGTACCCATTTTCCTAGGCTTTCATGATCAACAGAGTCTGTGGACATTCTTCAGAACAACTAATTCTTTTCACCTCCAGTCTGTCAGATCTTATGCAGAGCAGAATTACCAGGGAAAAGCACAACAATAAAAAAACATATCTTTTTGGAATGTCTCGATTGTGCACATCCCTAGGACACATCCACTCTTGCTGTATATACTACTTTCTACTGAAGTAAGTAGAAGTAAAATAGGAAAGTGTTCAAGTGTCACTAGATCAGATCATAGCTCAGTGCAATACTAGCACCACCAAAATGACTCCTCACTCCAAACAGGACAAAGTGCATTGATTTCATGTTCTCAGACATAGCACTCATGAGAACAGCAGAAAAAAGAGTCAGCCAGCAACAGATGCAGGAGGTATAAATCCAAAATTAATCAAGTTTGAAGATTCATGACATAATAGCAAATAAGACCACATCAAATGAAGCGATTGCCTCTGTATCCCTCTCAGAAAGGTTCTTAAATCTTGCAAAAAACAAAGACCACAGACTGGAATGTGTCAGCTTTTACCACGTACAGAGGTTAAATCAAAGCTTTATTTCTTAGACTTCTCTCCTTCTGTTTATATTCAGACATATAGTGGGGTTTTTACACCTGGTAGGATTCAACTGACATACGTATAAAAGTTTCTTGTGCATATATTTTAGGCAAGTTGACAGGCCAGATTTTCCATCACAACACTTATTCTTGGTGGTGCACATTATCATTTTCAGAGCACAGAAATAAAAGTAAAGATTACTATGGATTTGTGGCTGAGATAATCTGGAAAGAACACTATACATCCCTGTATTCAGAGTTCTCTTCCAAGCACCTTCGATGGGACTGCAAAACATACACTATGTAAAGAGCGATATCAAGCAAACTAAAATAATTTAGAAAGTGGCTAACAGCTAGGTAACTAAACAGGGAGCAAAACCAAAAAAGAACACTTAATTTTTTTCTTCTCCATTTCTTAAGTAATTTTGCCACAGACACACAAGTGTATACACACACACACACGCACACACAGAGCCAAAGAACTAGAGTTTATCTTACTTCCAATTCTGGAATATTTTCAAATTTCTCAGCCGACATACAGTGTAAAATATATGCTTTTCAAGCCATATAAAATCACATATTCAAGGTTAAAAGTACATTTACTGGCACATACTCCCCCATGTAAGTAGAATTAGTCAAAAAAAGCTTTTTTTCTTTTTTATTAAACCTGGTGCCCTGATCTCCTACAATAATGTTTTGTCATTTCCATCAGAAAGAACAAATTTTTGTGGCTAAAAAGTAGTTTTACATTCTGGATTAAACCACATCTTATTTTTCCCCACAGAGCATTTGCTACATTTTCTGCAAAAACCAGCTTCTCTTCTTGCAAAACCTGACACTCCTGATTACCACTCCTTGTTGTTTATGTTAACAATAAATAAACAAGTAGGTCTATGTTCAATATAGCATTGACTAATACCATTCTTTACTTCTGTAATGCTGTGTCAGCCTAAAACACTTTATAAACAATTAAGACTCACAATATCTCTGTGACAGAGGCAAGACTTATATTCATTTAACAGATGACACAACCAAAGCACAGTGAGTTAATTGTCTGCTCAAGGTCGCATAGCAAATCAGTAACAGAGCTAGGAACAGGATCCAGGAACAGTGACTCATGCAGCAATCACTCCCCAAGGGGAGAGGAGCCTCTTCCATACAGCCTCAACACCAAAACAGGGTTTCCATTGCAGTCAAACAGCCCACAACTATGGGCTTGAATTTTGTCATGATCTTCCATTCTTGTTTTGACAATCTCTAGCCGCTTCCGCTTCTTTTGTAGAAAAGCATTAGAGGCAAAAGCTGACGATCCTTAGCTTTTTTTTAAAAAAACAGGTTTTTAAACAAAAACGAAGGGCAAAAAATTTCCCTTATTCCCTTTTATAAGATGAAGTACCTGTTTCTCTGCTTTCAGTGAGATGGCTCTGAGGTAGATCAAAAAGGCCTTCACTTCCATACAGCCAATAGTGAACAGCAATGGAAATCCTCAGACTAGAGCACTAGACTTGCTCTGTATGTCACCACTGCCCTAAGTGCTGGTAAAGTTTCCCTCCCCCATTTCTCTTTTGTTTCGCACTGGATTGCATGCAGATGTACCTCGCATTCTGAAATTGAATTACTGCTGTTTGGAGTTTGGGTTTTGGTATGTTAGACCAAATATTCTGTATTCTGGGCTGTGCTGGAGTGAGACGGCTGCTACCCCACTGGAACATTTAACAAAAAGATGAGATCCTAAAGTAGCAGTGCTGATAAAAAAATCCAAATTGTATAGGATATGCTCATTTATGCATTTAAAGGTACAGTCCATAGACTGTTTCCCCAGGCAACTCCCATTTATGTATTAGTCTCCCATTCACTGGTTCACAGTCTACATTATGATTTTTAATATTAAGTTTTGACTAGTTAGAAAGGAATTAGAAAATTGCGATCTTAACCAGCCCTCCATAAGAAGGAAAACCTTAAATTCTAAATTGCCTATTTTTTTTTCCTCCTCTCTCAAAGGTTGTTCTGACTTCCTCAAAATAATTTGGCTCATACGACCTCCAGAAGGGCAGGTGTTGCAGTGTTGTACTGGAAAAGGCTCTGCCTACAAGGGTTCATTTGAGTTCAATGCATCCCCCAGCACTATGCAGTGAGGGGCTTATCTTTCCCACACTGTAGCACCGTGTACCATGAACAGCTGGTTAATATACCAGAGATCAGGTCAAACAGCTGCCTTCATACTTGATATCAAAAGTGTGGGCACAGGTCACTGCAGAGAATTAGTCAGATACAGGATTAGCAGGGGAACAGGAGACAGAATCCAATTGCACGAGTGTTGCTGCCTCTGTGGGAGGCTCACAGGTCCACAGGCTGCCTTCCAAAGCGCTCTCAGACACTTCTGGGTTGATACCAAATGCACATTGAATAAAAATTCCAATCTATTGCATTATCTGACCAAATGATGGGCTTATTTGATAGCATCAAGCTCAGAAATTTCTCTAAATGCATTTCTCATTTAAATAGTGAACAACTGGTAACTACTTTGTAAATTATCATATTCCAACGAGTTTTCATCCCCCTTACAGTAGCCCAAGCTAGTTTTCTAGGCCATCATTCTGATTGTGTTTATGCACATACGAGACAGGAAAGAGCGACTAAAATCAGTATGTACACTGTCTTCTGCCCCTCTCTCCTATATGTAACACATTGCCACATCACAGAAAAGCACCCCACATGATCTGATGTGATTGCTCTTGGCCAATTCATGCTGTTACTTATTTCGTTCCTATTGTCCGTTTTCTACAAACAGTTTGATTACTTCATAAGTCTTCTAGGAAACAGACTTTCCTAGAAATGGAAATTCCTCCTCCCCTCTCTTTCAAAGCATGCATGCACTGTGTGCCCTTTTATTACAGACACATGCATCTCCCCAGCCTTCAGTCAGTCCTGTTAGTGGCTTCTCAGGTTGTTTCCAGTCACTCCCTTGCTCCTCAGTGATTTGCTTTGCAAGCTCAGATAACTGAAAGCAACCTGACTTCAATGTATCCTTCCTAAGCATCCCTTCTGCTCTGACTTGATTTGCTGCTTACTGAATCATTACCCAAATAATAGCAAGTGACACAAGTTGTAGCGTCAACTGTAGCAAATTCAGTTTTACTATTCAGTGAAAAGAAAAAGGCATTAACTATTTTGTGACATCATTACTTTCTTTACACTTTACGTTTAATAATTTGGCCTAATTTCCATTCTGCATAGATATTCATCTCAAGTTCAGGTCGTTAAAAAAAGATCACAATTTTACCCAGATCGTTCCCATCTTTTCTACATTTTGGAAAAGTGACAGCCTGGTGTATTCATATGAATTCCCTAAGCAGCTCCTATGTCTCCTGAATTCTTCTGTATTGTCCCATATTAGCACTAGGAATTGGGCCTCAGCTTTGTACTGAGTTTACAAGACCCAAGGAATGAGGCTCATCAGGCCTGCTCTGTTCAAACTTTTCTTGATCTGATATTAAGTGATTTAGCTGTGACAGCAGTTTCTCTAATTGACCAGGTGTCCCTATATAACTTGTTTTGCTTCTGTTTCTTTGTATTCTACAACCATAGTTTCATATCTACAGCAGTTATTCTAGTAGAATGAGATATTTACAACTAAACAATGACATTGTTTATAGAAATACAGGCTAGGTAGAATGTCAGAGGCCTCAAGAAGTAGAAACACGGGATGCAGTATATAGGAGTACATGCATGAGATAAGAGATGGGGCACAGGCTTGGCACTGAAGACCTACCTCACACCTATAAACAATTCATTAATGGTCAGTTAAACAGCACACACAAACAACACACACACAAAAACCAAAAAAAACCCCACCACCTTCCTGGAGCAGGATAAAACTGGTCCTAAGGCTAGCAGACAATAAAGAAATATCTCACATACATAAAGGTGAATATATGAGGTAAATTCAACCAAAACCTGGAGCTGCACAACAATGAAGAAATATGTAAGAATGCATTAGGAAACATAAGTGACCCCAAGTGGCTCCTGGGAAAGGAAAAAGAAACTATCATCAAAAATGTCATATTTCTCCTTGTGAAGGACACCAGATTTCAACAAGTCATTGTAACAGTTCCACTTTTCCCCTACACCACATAAACCATTAGGACCCAAAGAAGCAGTAGAAGGATAAGCATAAGTGCCAGGAAAACAGGTAGCAATTTAAAAGCACTTTTTACAGTTTTAACCGTATTTTTACTATTATTGCAACTTTTTAAATATTAAAAAAAAAAAAAAAGAACCACCAAAACCACACAGGATTTTTTTGTTACAATTAGATCTGGACAAACAGCAATTAGATTTGAAGATTTCAGCTATACTAGCATTAAATTCTAGTTCTAGTTTTATAATGTGTGCTTCCTCTTTCTTATAAAGACAACTTTTAGCACAACACTTCTTAGTCTTGCTTCCTACCATCTGTTATCTATTAACTCTAAGTTTCCATTCTTAAGGTCCAATAACTCTGTTTCACTTCTTTCTTCTTCCCAAGGCTGGCCAAGTCTATAACATTAGAGTTACTCTTCAACACGCCTTTCATATTTTTAAACAAACATCTAGCAGTACAATTCAAAGGTAGAAGAGCCTCTCCTCTAGTTTGAGTCTCCATCTTCTGTACCAAGGCTACTGAAAACCTAGCTGAATAGTTTTTTTCCAATGCATTCCTTCACGCATAGATGTTGGGAAAAACTGACAAGGTCCTGTATCATGACAAGAGTTTGCTGGTTGCTCAAACATAACAAAAGAAAAACTGATTTCCTGTTTTTATCATGAACAGTTGAATTCTCCCTTTACATCTCTATGACAGGGTCTTTGATTTTTCTTCCTTCTCTCACCAGGAAAATTACACAGTAAGACTATCATGATGTAAATTCTGGATCTGAGAGCAAAAATAGTCAGGACCACATCAGTGCTGTGAAATAGCTTACCCCAAAACACACTAATTCATCAGGTCTATTTAATCTGTCTTTAAAAATATGTCTTTGTTTTATCATTAAGCAACATGTTGATTCATAAATACAGTTTATTTGCTTCTCTAATTTTCTACACTTTGTAACATTTTAACAGTTATCTGCAATATCAATTTTTATCAACAAAGCATCCTATTCTGGGGTACTCCCTCTTTTGAAACTCATAATTATTATTTTTCCCCACTGCTGTGCTGACAGTGTCTTTTTTGCCAATTGTAATAGTCAACTTGATCAAAACCTTCACTGCCACTAGTCCATGGTGGACAGGAATTCTGGTGTTTGTGTTTTTTTGGTTTTTTTTTTTAAACTCTATAGCACAAAGTTGCCACTCACCATGTGCTTTTCCTATGCCAATTTCATCATAAAGTCTCCTTACCATGCAGAGAAACTTTCTTTTGCTACAGCTAAATTCAGTCTTACATCACAACTGAACTTAGTTGGAACATTTCTGACTAAAGGAAGTCTCATCTAAATGTACTGTCTCTGAGGAAGCAAAAATGTTTTCTGAATTAAAAAAAAGTCTAAAATCAGTTTTACTGATAATACTAATCAGAAAAAGTCAGAGGGAGCTGCAAATACTTTCTCTCTCTACATACTCTCATGGTCTCTGGGAGCATCTGGTACAAAGTCCCTGCTCAAGTCTGGTGTGATTTGTGATCTAAACTGTGGTCTTAAATCAGACAGAATAGGGAGTTGAATAAACACAGAACAAAAACAAACAGACACAAACAAACAAAAACCACCATAACAACATACAAAAAAACACACACCACACACACGAGTTAAACCTCAAAAGCTGTTAGATTTAATCAGAACTAAGAGTGAGCTTGGCAGAGGCAGCTGTCCTCTTCCTCTTAGCATCCATACCCCTTTACACTATCCCACACCCCCAATTTTACCTTCCACTTTTGTCACGCAAGATAAACCACAGAATTCACTGAAAGTTCTTGCTCCGGACAGCCAGAATTGAAACAGCGGAGACTTAAAACTTTCTGGTAGAGGCATACATGTATGTTTCCCCGATTCTTACTCACAGGCAAGTACCATTAGTACCTACAAGTCCTGAACTGACCAATAACTTTAGAAGCTAAACAGCCCTATGCTGAATATAGGTTTTCACTGCAAAACCACCAGCATCTGCTAAACTCACCTTCTTAAGAGCACTATGTTTTTCAGAAGCACGGTATCTGGATACTTTCTTTTGCTAATTTGGGACATATCTTTATATTTAAGCTTTTCTGACTTACTGACAGTTATGCAGACCCTCAAAAGCTTTGGTGTTTGTTTTATTCTGTTAATTTTAGCCACATGTTTTTTGTCACCTTTCACTAGCTTGTCAGCACTGGAATCTATGAATCTACTTCATTTAAAATGTTTGCTTCTTTCTATGTACTACAGATTGTAATCTATCTACCCCACTGAGGGAAAGCAGCCCTTTTTCCCCAATGGAAACGCAACTGGTTTCCAGAACAACCAACCCATTACCAGATAGGTGAACTGTCAGATGTCAGGATCCAAACTAACATTACAGACAGAATGGATCAACACTAACATTATTGCATACTTTATGTAAGAGGGCTTACAAAGATATTCTGGGGGGTCATTGAAAAAGACAGTTGCCTCCACCCTCCTAGTGAAAAGTTAGTCTTGTGCAGTTTTGCTTTAAATTGGGGAAGGGAGGGGTGGAAGAGGTGGGGAAGAACATGTCAGTATTCAAGTGACTCCAAAAAGCAAACAGAAAATAATTGTGATGAACAGGGAATTTTGGTTTTACCCCAGCAGAGGTTTATCACTGTAAGAGCCTTGTGACTTTGACAAATTTTGCAATAATGAGTTGTGTATACAAGCTACAATAACTGACAGAGATTAATACATTCCATGTGCTGATGTCCCAGGAGGATGACCTTCCAGGTCCAAAAACTTAGACATTTTTATGATTTTTTTCTCCCTAATAAAAAGCATTATGAAACGGCTATTCCATTCATTTTGACAAGCACACATTGCAGTGAATAGCTGTTATTTGAAGATTAAATTTAAATGCATGTAAAAGATTTCAGTTACACTCAAGTGTTGTTTTTCTTCTATTTGCATCAGTCTTCACGATCTGCCATTCCCTCTTGCTATCATAACTAACTGCTATCTTGATACTTAAGCGCCTTCTTTAAATCTTACAGGAACATCAAGGATGCCAAAGAGTTCATACATGTCTTGTTACCCTGATAACAGACTCTGCTGCAGGGCAGTATGTATGCAATGGTTGACAGAAGCAGAGGTAAAGATCAATTTCAAGACTATACAGAACATTTATAGCTATAATTTCAGGTGAAGATGAAATCATTCAGGGTTTAAAATCACTACAGGAATGCATGGTGCAGAACTAAGGAACTGTTTTCCTTTTAGGTTATCAGCTGTTTCAAGATTACACCATTTATAGTATGTAAAGATTTAGTTTCTACATTATGCACTATCCAGTACATGGTTTTTATTACACATACGCAAGTATCTTGGAAAATTTAATACTGATCGTATCTATAGGATTTAGAAGGTTTTCTTTTTCTCAAACCTTCTTCATATAAATGAGAAAAGCATTTTTGCCTAGCTTTGAAAGATATGCCTCCTAAGCAACTTTTGAGCAAGCCAAGAGAATGCTGGATGGACATGGATACTGAACAGGATATCTTAAGAAAAACCTTATGTTCATACAAAAAGGTGTGCTCACAGAATGCAGTTCCTGAATTACGGTAAGTCTTTCCTTTGTCAAGGAAATTTTAACTTAATTCTAGCCTATTTCTGCCCAGAACAAGGAATTTTCTTAGTGGGACTGTTATTCTGTCACCAGCACTTGCCAGGCATTTGTTTTAGGTCTCCCCACAGTGTCTCTCACATCTGACTGGAACAGCAGACCAGAAGAGCTGTTTTAAAGCAACAGCTCTGCTCCTACTAGGTCAGGCCTATAAAAGTGATCTAATTCAACCTTGAAGTTTGCCATCATCTGTAAAATATCCAGCCCCCATAACCAACGAATAAAATATTCCACTATAGCAACACTGAAATAGACGTTGACATGGCCCTTTGAGTGCTTTATTTTTACTATTTTCTCTGCATTTTCTACTTTCAGCTTTTAAAAAGAGGGGAAAAAAAATACCCCCATTTACAGGCTTGAAGCCTAGTACTTCCACTTCCCAAGAACAGAAGCCTATTAATTCTGGCAAGGAGAACTTCACTGAGAGAAATCAGCTTTAAACGTTTCAGAGGTGTCAAGAATGTTCAGTCAATTGAGCAATCGAGTTAGCCAACTACATTCCTGGAAGCTTTGCAACAGAAGGAATAAATCAGAAAATCAAATTAAGTGTGACTTACCCCTTACACTGGCTAAGTCAAAACGCGAAAGAAAATGAAAAATAGATAAAAGTCAATTGGTGAGGGAATTATATGTGTGGCTGTCTCTCAGAACAGGAATAAATAAGACCAGCTATAATAAAAGTACAACCAGAAAACATTATCAGAAAAAGTTGAAAAAAATATTTCATTTTCCTCTGTTACCAAGCTACCAGGCAGAAAAAGATAAAGGCTTTTCTTTTCAATCTCTTCCCTCTGATGCATAGAGCTTTGCTCAGACTATGAACATTTAAGCAATGTAGCTTAAATGAATAAACATGTGCTGAATAAACATGTGCTGGCGGAGTCATAAATACAGACAACAGTCCTCAACATCTTAACTCTCTTTAGTACTGTTCAAAGCTATACAACACTTTGTTTCTTCTGTCCATCATTGACTGATACCACAATATCAAAATACACTCAGCAAAATCTATTACACAGTCAGCAAGAGAAGCTGCACAGCTCTAATAAACATGCTGAAAATGCACATAGTATTCTGTCAAGATGCATGTAGTTAAAGCAGCAACTTTGTGTATAAATCACACCCTTCGTTCCCTTTCCCAGAACCCTATAAAAGCACTGGAAATGCCAAACAACAATTAAAATACCACCACCACTGAAAAGCATTCTGACCTCAAGGTGACAGATGTAACATTTATAGAAGATTATAAAACATAAGGAAGAACATGAGGGGCAATGAAAACATCCATCAGTCGAAGAAAGAAACTCTCCCACAGTGGAAGTTCATGGCCATCAGTTGCGGGAAGCAGAGGCTTGAAGGTCTTTCTAAATCCCTGTGTGAACCAGATGCTCCTGGCCCTTACAGATGTGCTTCAATATGCCACAGCTCTCAGCTCCCTGCTATTCCATATTTGACAGACTGCCCCAGCATGGACTACATCAGTTGCATTGACAAACCAATACGGCAACTCTGCGAAGTCATAGCAACCCAGTGAAACTCCTACCTTTGATTCTGTTCAATACAAAAGATGCTACATATTGCCTTCGGGGGCAAAAATATTTAAAGTACTTTTTCATTAGAGAAACCATCATGTCAAGACCACAGCCATTTTTTCTGCAGGCTGAAATTTTATGACAACTTCAATGTCACAAAAGAGTAGCAATTTTATACAGCATTCATGCTCAAGTTTATCGAACACAGATGAAAACCTAAGTCAAAGCACTATATAACATACCTTTGACTAGAGCCAGTGTCTTTGTATACCTCAGTTAACTTGGCAAGGCTTTGCATGCCTCTAGGTATGGAACATAACTCCTCAACTATGAGGAAATAATCTCCTCTTGAGCTAAAGATTTAGCAGATCCAGAACTAGGACAAGTTTCCAAAATGCCATCAGACAAAGGAAATCAACACAAAGGTGGAAAAATTAGCCGTCCAAAGAAAACTCACTTTATAGTAAACAATACTATTTCATACCCACTTTTCCACTACAAACTTAATTTTAAAAGAATTCTGCAAACAAAGCAGTATTTTAGCTCAGCGGTGATATTCAGCCAGTTTCTAGGTTGAAATACAACAGACACTTATAGCAACACACAATATTTTAAATGAAGCAAGAGAAACCCACTTATCAAAACCTCTTGGTTGTCATAGGCATAAAAATATTCAGCCGTTCCTATCACAATTTATTTGTACAACATTTAAGAGGGTGCTGTAAAAAAGTAAAGATATTTTTCCTGGTTTACTTCTTCCTTCAGACTCTATGTGGGGTAAAGTTTAAAGGTAGGGTAGATCTCAGGAAGCTGTCTATCTACCTCCGAGATAATTAAAAAAATATAGAATTAACAATATATCCAAAATCTTAATTGAGCTAACTTCGGTAAATGAATAAAGCTCTTTGCTGTTCACACCACATGAATCTAAAGATTTCCTTTAATTTCTGTCCCCCTGTTTTTGTTATGTAATTGCCCTTGGTTTGAGGCATTTTGCTTTACTGATTAGTTTTAAATTATTTTTTTTCACAGAAATTTTACCTCCATCCATTTAATTAACTTTAACATTGTCTCTTAAAAAATGCTAATCAGAACAAAAGCAAAAGTAAATTACCTCCTGGTTCATCAATGTAGAAAGACACATCTTTTTTGTCTTCTTGTTCACCAATGTGATCATAAGTGATCTGTGGAATAGACAAGGCATTCTCTCCTGGGTTTATTACAGGTGCAGAACCATTACCACAGCCTAGTTTTCCTTTTCTTTTATATCTTCTAGCCTGTGGTAGTAGAAATGGGATGATATCAGAAGATACTATCAAAAACAGAAAGGTACACATGTGCACTTCACTACACAGTAAATTCATTTGTGGTTGTATTTATTTAATTTTTGTTTTTTAAGAATGCAATTGAAATTCAGTTAAAGTGTTACATCCTTGATTAGTGTTTTGAAATTGGCTGATTCTGTGTTATCAACTTAAATCCAGCTAGAATTTGATTCTCCAGAGAACATGCCTAGCATTCTGAAAATCAGGTCTCAAGTAAAATTTCTCGAACTGGGTCCAGAACTCAAGGCACCCAGGATATTAAGCACTTGACCACGCAACAGCTTGGCTGCAACAGCTTCCTAAAGCTCTAATTAAATATAAGCACAGACTTTGAGCTATGACCTAGACACTGTGCAGCCTTTTCAAAAAAAAAAAAAACCAAACACAAAAACCACAACACAACTTTTCATCAAAAATACTAAATAAACACATAGGAGAAGATAAATCCTTCTTCTTGCCTTTAAAGTTGAAGTTCTCCTGATTTTAGAAGCCTAAGAGGCAACCTAATAAAGACCCTAGAATTGGTACATAAGCATGAAAAGTGAAGGCTTGAATTCACTGGGTTCCAAGCAAGGCTGATCTCTGTCTACCTTTTGATTAGAAGCAATCAACGTAACAGCCAATCACATACTGATGACACAGCCTGTGCTGTCTACCTCCTGGATTCTGCCACCACCTAGCTACAAAAATACTACTTCTCACAGCATTTATTTCCAGTCTTTGTGACCACCTACCCTTTGGCTCTGGTCTCACCTGGTTGTTCTACACACACACCTCAAACCAGAGGTAAAAGACGTGCTTCAACTTGCCTGGTGTTCCAGTTCCTTCTGACAAAGAACTGAGATCCAGGGCTACTGCACTCAATTCTGCAAAGTACTCTGGCCTCTGACGTGACCACTAAGCCTTTTGCAGAAACGAGCATCATCAGAGAGAGCAACTACAACAACATCAACACAAACATCTGCAGGCTCAATATATTCACAAATAGCTCAATGTTACTTGGTCTAAGTAAACCAATTCTATTTTATGGTCTGCATTCAGTCTTTTGGAATTCATTCTTCCGTTCAGCTCTGCAACAACTAAACAAAAGTATGCTTGAAATTAATCAAACAGGTCATGAAAATGGTAGAACAGGGTATTTATTGTAGACATTGGATGCACTACCATGCCCCTAAACGCTTCTAAAGACAAAAATTATGGGCTGTCATATCAGGAAAAGAAACTAGGAATTCTCTGGAGAACCAAATGGTACAACATGCATAAGATGACCAACATATATTTAAGGCTTTAAAATAAGAAGCTAGGTAAAGAAAGAAAGAACTAATCTCCTTTGGCAGGAGAAAATGATCCATTGGTAAGAGATGAAAGAAAATACAAGGAAAATACTAAGGACACTAAAAACATCCTTTTTTTTCTGGTTCTCCCACCATGGGTTGCTTGCTGTTCAGCAACACATACTACCCAGCCTTACTCCTTTTCTCCTGGTTCTTCAGCCTCTAGCTATGAAGAAGGCAGTCTCATGGGAAAGCTACACTCTGCTCGACACTGGGCAGATCACACTGCTGTAACACTCAAACATATACATGCACACAGATCATGCTGATAGATCTTTGTATATGTGCTGCGGGGAAATCGCACCACAATTCTCTGTTGGGCAACAGGCACCAGTGGGATTTCACTGCCTAAAACCTTGGAAAACCTGCGTACCTGAGCTAGACGTGCTGCAGACCTGGCCCTTTCCAGAAGGGGTACCAAAGGCTAGGCAAGCTTGCCAGTGAAACTACATAACTATGTTTAGGCAATCCTACCTCTACAGAAAAACACTGTTCCACTTTACTGCAGCCGCAGCTCAGGAATTTGCCTAGATTTCTACACACAGCTCCAAATAAAAGTACTATGGAGATAAGTACGTGAGCAAGACAAGCGTAGGTACTGTCAGTCACATGCTCAATGTGAACATAAATTTTTAAACTAGCTTTCTCCCTTCTTCCTGTATGAACTACTGTGCAAAATGAGTGCAAAGTGAGAAAGCATCATCATTGACTTATACTACCCTTTAAGAAGACAGTGGAGACTTTAGAAGAGATAAAACAATGGAGAATCAGTGCCTGTCAGACCATCACAGCAAAATTAAGTTTTCCTGTCCCTCAGGAATATTTTAAGGAAAAAATCAAACAAACCGTGCTGTGGCATGAGGAAAACAATCAAATGACCCATTACAAATGGCTTTCAGCTCTCCAAATTCTTCGGGCACTTCAGAAGGATTTTGTCAAGTTATCCCAATCAAATTAGAAGCAAGAACAGAATAGAGCTCTGCCAACTCTCGGTTACCTGTTTTCTCAGACTAGGGCTAGATGGCGCTGGTGGCTTTTTGGGATTTTGCACCGGTGATGTAACATAGATCTTCCATGTGGCTGTAGAACTGCAGGATTTCTCTGCTGCGTAACACCGCCACAGAGTCTATAATAAAACCCCAAACCAATAATCTCATTGAATAATCAGTCACTGTTGTCCTGCAGGACAGGTAAGTCAGATTTTGCTGCAAACCAAACTGACAGCAAAATGCTAAATCAACGTAAATATGCTGCAAAGAGTTCTGATTGCAGTCACTGTGCTCTATACAACACCATGCCTAATAAAATACACTCTGTACATGACTGTGGTAAGTGTAATATACACCAGGAAACATACACTCAGCACACAGAGATCATAAGTATGCTCTTTGCAGTGTTCTCCCTAGGAGTTGGAGTCTAACCTTACCCACAGCAAAAACAAACAAAAAAACACCACCACACCCACAAAAAACCTGCTCCCCTAAAAGTGAATCCCCACAAACATCATATGATACTGCTGCTTCCCTTTTTCTGCTGTGTTTGACACTTTAGCAGTTGTGCACCATGCTATTGCATTCTTTATATTAGCATATAGTGCATTATGCTGGGACATTTTTCTAAACTGAGGCATATGCATACATGTATATGTATGCACATTCATCACCTCAGTATTTGACAGAGGCACAGGATCTAAGGGAATATAAAATCAAGTTAAGAATTAAACATTTATAACAATTTTTTAAATCATTTCACCAAATAACTTGTTGCATCCAGTTAGCACCACTATACTTGTGAATATCAGGCAAATAAAGCCTCCCGTGCTCACTCATAAGAGGGGGGAACAGGCAATTATCTGATTCTCTCTACTGACTGAAGTGGATCAAAAAGACAAAGTGATTAAACACAAGTTATAGATTCATAATAAAGTCTAGTAACAGCAATTCTCAGTACTTTAACTACTGACCCACGCTCCTCCTCCAATACTCTCTTAAGTATTTTACTGTTAGGGGCCTTACCTGAATAAGAGATGCTGCAGCTGGGATTTGTCTGTTGAAATGCTTCTGACGTTGCTTCTGCTGTACTTTCAGGGCAAAACCAGACCCCAGAATACCCTAAATATAAGCAAAACTAGTAGTCAGACTGCAATGTGGCTTCACATGTCTAAATCAAATACTTCACGCATGAAACAAACACACATTTTATAAAAGGCTTTGCTGGAAAAATAAAAGTTATGAATTTTCAGATGTCCACAGTGATAGAAACCTATTTATTCCAACCAATACATCTGAAATGAAGCGTGTTGATATTGGCATCACGTAACTTCAATAAACAGCACATGCTTATTACTGTGATCTACAAGTCACATTAGTCATGGGCATTCACAGAGGTAAACATGTTCCAAGGGCAACTCCACGAAACGGTGGGAGAAGTAAATGCCAGTGTCACATGACTGATCTACAGCTGTTCTTTGCACCTGATTTTAGTCCCTTACCACAAAAAAGTCCCACAACTAAAGCCAGAACCCAGCTTGATTTTCCAGGCAAACTGAGCAAATAAGCCAAAGATACATTTTAGAAATTCAACATTTCTTTTAAAACTGGTAGTTACTGAAGAAATACTTTATCTGCCTTGATTTTTTGAATGCTATCTTTATTTTCACCCCATTCAGTTATTTTAAGATCCAAAAAGCCCAAAGATGCTTTATGTTAATAGAACCATATATGAAAATAGAGCCAGTTTCCTAAACTTCTGCTTCATGGCAGTGTTCCTCTTCTTGCAGGACCCCAAATTGTTCTTATAGAATCACAACTTAGCAGAAACAAAGGAAGCTTCACCTCTGGCACTGACATGCTGACATGCTCGCTCGCTCTCTCTCTGCCTCACAGAATAGCTTCAGTTCTTTGAGTAGTGAAAATTATTTTTACCTCCTTCCTAAGCCACATCTCTCCAAAGTGACTGCAGTAAAGATACAGCAGTTTCATTCATTTGTGTGTGCACACAGACAAACATGCACTTGAAGATGCATGTGCACATTCTGAAGCAGCACCTACCCCCACTATTTCCTATTAAAGGCACCCATTTAAAAATACCTAATTACGAGCCCAAGACAAACAGACACTTTAAAAAATTAATTAAGTTCTACTTACTGCTGGCAGTGCAAAGAAAGATATAGCAAATACTGAAAAACAGGAAGCTACTGTCTTCCCAATCCATGTCTGGGGAACTTTGTCTCCATAACCAATTGTTGTGACTGTGACCTAGGCCAGAAACAAACATCCAATTCACTTTAATGCAGTACCTTTTCTCCCCCAAAATTGAGAAAGAAAAAAAAAAAAGTAGAGGTATATCAGAAGAAGCATACAGATCAATAGTATTTGGATTTGCACATAAGGAAACTACAGAAATGCACTAAACATCAATATAGATTTACCCCATTTTTACATTCTTCAGCAGGCAGCCACAACTGGCCACTGTTTTGGATGCAACAGTAGACTGGACCTGTGATGACTGTTCTCACAGTTTGTAGCTGGCTGCTTCCAACCTCCCAAACTGTAAGGATTGGCCTTGTGGTCTTGAAACTGTAGGCTTGCAATTTTTCTACTTTTGCTTTTAAAATGTAGTTTCACAGAGTTAAGAAGAAAGTCTTTGAAGCACTGACTTGCACACAACCAACACAGACACCTGCCAAACTCTGCAGTCAGGCAGCAACACTGTCTGTGGCAGAGTAAGCAGGACACTGGGCTGGCAGGAAGGGAAAGGGACAGAACTAACACAGTCCCAGCTGAATCTTTATAGCAGGAGGAGAAACATAAAACTATTCCAGGACACTTTCTCTCCTAAAGTATGTATGCCAGTAGACCAAGAAGTCTTGCACAGATACAGTTCTCTGCCACTCAAAACTGTGTTTAAGCCACAGGATGCATCATATTACTTTACCTGTACCTGCTTATTGCTTATCAGAGTGCAGTGAGGACCAGGTACTCCCTAAAAGATGGAGAGCTCAGAGTCAAGAGAGATAACATAGCCAGAAGGGCATTGCCTCCCAGGAAGGACTCAGTCCCACAGCACCCAAACAAAAAAGATGTAGTAAGAATAGCCAGGTTCAACCAAGAATCCACATTATAAGGCAATATCACAGCAATGAGGCAGGTCCAACATCAAGCCAGCAAATCCATCCACAGGTCAGGGTTAGGACCAAGTCTAGCAATTAGCAAGTGAGTCCACAGTGATGACACAGAGCCAAGATAAAGCCAGCAAGCCAGCCCTCAGGCTGAGGTCAGGATCAAAGGACTACACAACCTAGCATGTCTGCAGTTGAACTAGAGACCAGCTCCCCCAGAGCAGACCACTGAGCTTAAACAGGGCCCCTAGGTATGGATGTAGGCTACAGGGGTTGCTGGTCAGGATTATAAGGCCAATTAGCACCATCAGGGCCTTAATAACAGCCCCCTGAGCAAGCCATGTTCTCACACAGGTCAGGGATCAGTATCACTGTGGGGGTGTTAGCAGTCCTTTCCAGGACACAGAGCCAGAATACGGACAGCAAACTAGAAAGTGACATTGCATCAGTAACTTAGGGCTTGGGCAGGGACAGGCCACCCCTGAAAAGCCACAAAGACAAGGAGGGCCTGAGTGGGACAGCGGTTTTGGGCTGTTGCTGATGATCCCCAGTAGGCTGGTAGATAACTCATTAGGAGCCCAGTGGTCAGTAAAGGGTTGGTGCTGTGTGGGGATCGGAGCCCAGGTGAAGGCTGGTCCATCAGAGGGTATGTAATGTAACAAGGGCCAGCTGCTCCCCAACAGAAGGGGATCCCAAGGCAAGCCAAGGGAATCCCACAGCTGACCAGGCAGGTGGCTCACCGCCCAGGGCCCAGCCCCACAGCAGGATGAACTCACAGGCAGCAGCCATGGCCAGCAAAGGGTCTAAATCATTAGGCAATATCAAGGTGATGAGGTAAGTCTGAGGTTGAGTATAGAAGTCAACCCATGCGTTGAGAGCCAGATCACCAGCCCCTGGCTGAGCTGGAGACCAGGTCTCCTCCAGTACATCTCAGGCAGGGACTAAATACCCAGGACTGAAACTCCACAGATCCCTTGGGATGTGGGTGGTGGGGGTGACCCCAGGTGTGGTTGGCCAGGGCCACTAACAGCTTTTTAGCATACTCAGAGCCTTGACACTGCCATAGAATGGTATGACAAAGATGACTTGCACCCATGAGATGTGGAAAGCTTCTGGTGATGAAATGAAGAATTTCTGTCATCAACACCAACCACTGGGGACAGCTTTAAATAGAAAAAATGTAGTTCTATTTGAGAGTACCAGCCCTACACCGAGTCCCAGTCCCTTCACTTTGCCTTGAATGGTAGAAGAAATACAGCCAAAATAGACTTAAAAGAATATGTAAATTTATAGTGACTACAAAAGAAGATGTGGAAATACTGCCTTTTATGGAAAAGTTGCTAACAAATACTTAGATATTATGCAAAAAGGCATGGGAAGAATACTTTGAGAGCAGCTCTACAAAGAGCTGCAAGGAAGATTTGCAGGGGAAAAAATGATCAGCTACTGTCAAACTGAGTTTTTTCTAAGTTAAAAAAAGAACCAGGGTTGTGTTTATTCATCATTAATTTCTCACTTGATGAAGTCAACTCGGTAGTATCTATATCCTCTAATTAATGTTATTATTTTGCACTGCAAACCGCTCTCAGCAGGAGCTCTGTCTTGCCAGGTGTCTGTCCAGATTTAATGTGGCTTGCCTATTAAGTGACTCAGTTGCTGTGTGCTACCAGTAGTACAAACAGATGAGTTTTCCAGCACCCAAAATTAAAACAGACCCTGCAAACTTTGAAATGCAGTATGTGTTAGTGGGGAGTTATAGCAGTGCTTCTTTAATGATACTTCAGCTCCTCAGTGCACCCAGATGACCCCTTAAAGTCTGGGATTTTTCCTTCCTTTTCATCTTTTTTTTTTTTTCTTTTTTTTTCTTATGAAAGGCTTCTTGTTTTTTGTGGGGTTTGGTTTAGGGTTTGGTTGGTTTTTTGATGTTGTTTTTTCAGTTCTTCAGCACTCAGAGCTTAAAAACAAACTGCAGTAATATTAAGCTGCCTTAGCGTTACTACGGAATACAGCGTGAAAGCTGAAACCACAGAAAAAAATGATTTTCCACTTCCACAGCAGGGATTTGGCTGGCAGATTCCTGCAGGTGCCTGAACATGTCTCAGAAAGTTTCTCCCTGGCTACCTTAAGAGGGTTCCTTCTTGGTAATCTAATTAGTGCATTGAAGTATGTGGGAAGAATTATAAATAACGTAATTCTCTTGCTTTCTTAATCACAACCAGAAACTTTTTCTACTTGTACATCCAGAAGTTGTTAGTTATCTGCTCAGATAATGTTTAATAACTAGGCTTTGGAAAACAACACTGCTTTCTTAATACAGATTTGGTATGGCACATTCCAGCTGGTACGCACATGCTCCAACGCAGGCTCTGGAAACGTATGTACACCTCAAAAAAGGAAGAACTATAATTTAGTAGAAGTCAACGGAGCTTCTCACCTGCTTTAAGATAGGTAGGTGTCCTTAAGTCTTAAGAGTCATAACTGCACTCCTCAAAAAAACGTGTTCAATGTAAGAGGGTTCAAACTGCTACCCCTAGCATGGAAATTTACTACTGGAAATTCTGAGCAATTGATCCCAAGTACCTCTGGCACTTAACACCGGTTTACTGGAGTGACTATTTAACTCAAATTCAATAGCACAAAACAGTCCAGTTTGCAGAGAAAACAATAAGCATTACCAATAGCAAGAGATGAGTGTGGAAGGGCCGACAGAAGAGAAGCCTCCTACATACCCTTCTTTCCTCAAGAAAAAATACCCAGGAAGGACAGAAAAACTGCTGTGACACGGGTTACAATTCTGGCAGACTGACAGTGCTGTTGGAAATGCTTTTGCATGTGTTATAACATGCTATAAGTTCTGAAAGTGGCTTCATATAAAATACCACAAGCCTATGATATGTCTTCGCAGTTTAATCCGTGTGCCTGCCAAACTTAGGTGAAACAACCTTGCGTTTAACTGGAGTGGGTAAACATAGTTAGCATTTAATTCCAGCTCTCACTCATTCTTTATTTTCTCTTTTATTTATATTTAAATCTTTCAGGTCATATGTATCAATTTCAGCAAGCTTGCACTTTCTACTCAAAGCAAACTGTTACCCATAATACACTTTGTGGTTTTTGTCAGACACATAAGACTTTCAAATACTTGCTACCAAGATTTTTTTTTCTGTGGTTCTGTTTTGAAAGGCAAAAGTGAAATCAAATTTCACTCCCTAGTAACTCCACATCTGTGTTTCTATGTTACAGAAAATTTGAAAAGAAAAAGAAACTGATTCACTTTGTCCTTTGTCACTGTTCCCAGCTGTGAACTGCACCTGCACCGTGACTCACTAGTGCTGAGGAGGCCTAGAGTCTGGAAAGCTTAAACAATTTAAACAGTGTTCTTCGTGTGCCTCACACAGCTAGAGAAAGACAAAGCTGATTTTATCTTGCTGTTGAGTCAAGTTTTAGAAAACAACAACAAAACTCATTGAACACTTCGCAAGGTGTATACATACATTTTGAAATACAAACTCCAGTTCATCTATCTCAACAAGGTAAAGTAATGCACATTTTAAACTTATTTGTTGGTCTTCGTAACTGAACTTCTTTTAAATTCCTTAAGTCCAAAATATGAACAATATATGCCTGTATAAACACAACCTGGTTTTTCTGTCATTTCTTTTACTCTTTGCTCAAATAAAAGCTGTATGTCCTAGCATTTAAAAATATTTTGTAATCCATATCTAAACATTCAATGCAACTCATAAAGCAAGCTCTGGATAACTAGACCTACAAAACTAAAACAGAAGGAAAGGTAGAAAAAGTACACTGGCCTCATATGGAGGTTTTATTACATACAGGAATAACCCATGCATGAATATACATGACAGAACTGGACGCTCAAAACCATATCTAGTTATCGAACTGGCTGCTGAAAATTGTTCCTTTGGTTTCCAATGTGCCTTGCTCCCCTCAGTTTGACAATGGGGTTCTTCTTCCCTCCCACTCAGGTCTGAGTTTGGGCATTTCTGGCCTTTTGTGGTTACAGTCCTAGGAATTACCTTAGGAAACACCAAAGACATTGTGCAAAACGAACATGAATCACCATCTTTTAATGATTACATATTAAATTAAGACACCCTTATCAACAAACTATATGCTTTCTTTCACTGGTGCCATTCTAATTCACATGGTGCTACAAACCTCTATGGAGCTTCACTGGGCTAGAAAAAGTCATGAGATATTTCTCATAGATTTAGCCAAACTAGCACAAACTTTTATGGGAGCCCCTAATGCTGCTGAACATCTCACAAACAGTTTTTAATTAGATGGACTTCACACACTATTTAGCAAGACCATTAGCAAAACCAGAAAGAATAGCTGCGTTCCACTGTGTTTGGTTATTTGAACACTGGTATTTGAGCTGAACTGCTCAAATAATAGCAGAATAAGTGATCCTGTGTACCGGTTTGTTATCTTAAAGTAGACATGGAGTATCTTCCATAACATCAATTACACCCTAATTGTTTTGCTTTTAAAATATAGCACAATTTGTGCTTCTGAGATATTTGTTCCTTTCCTCCACTAGCTAGAGGTTATCTCATGTCTATAACCGTGAGGTTTTATGTTCTGAAAAATTTATCGTATGTCTACTGAGGACTTTAACAAGTGGTTGTTGTAAGGGCTAGTCCATGGTTTTGTTTCTTTCCAGCACATTAGATAATCAGGCTCATCTGGTCACTTAGTAGATTTTTCTTTTTTACTAGATTATTTTGGTTTGCACTGTTTTGCACAGCCAAAGGTGATACACCGCAAATGAAATGACAACCTAACAACAGGAATTTAATGTTTAAAAGATTTGTATACTGAACTACTTGAAAAGTGGTAATACACGGTACATGTAATATAATCTATATTTCTGCATACTTCATTGAAGTAGAGGCTTGTGGACCATCCAAGCTAAGGATTAGAAACATATATCTAGTAGGAACTTTTTGTCTGTTTTCCCAGGCTTACTCCCCAGTTTATTTGGATGCAGATAAGCAATTGGTTTATGGCCCAATAACTATATTGTCATTTTTCAAGTCTATCATCTAAGAACAAATCCAGTTTCTTGTGTTTCAAATTACTCTTGAAATATATCCTTCTCTCTCTAGAGATGGTTCTGCATCTGTTCTAGTCCTCTCATTTTTCTCTGTCACTAACACTGATGTGATGAATCTCCTTGGGTTTATTATAACAAGACAGCCAACTCATAAAATATATGAGGTTCTCTAGTGGGGAAAAGGGACCACAAGAGAAGAGATGGTTCATGCAACAGCTAATAAGGAGGGAAAGTATGAGTCACAGTGAGAAACATAACGAGAAGACCCATATGAAGGAAGTGTAGAAACCATCTGGTCTCTTATTCTGTTCATAGCTATCTATTCCATTTTCAACTGATTATGAGCATTCACACAATAATTACCACGATGCTCGCGTAATCCCAGCAATAGTATTTTTCTTCATTTCACCAATGATTTACACCGATCCTGACTCATGATTTGATACCCAAAGTAGCAGATGAATCTGTGAAGCTTTGACAGCTGCTGGCAACAGAAACCTGTAACCTGTGTCAAGGTCTACATTATTACTGAGAGAGTGAGGTTTNAAAAAAAAAAAAAAGCCTTGTTAACCTAACTTCCGCAAATAGAATATACTTTTAAAGTTATGCACCTTTTGCAGATAATTAAGTAGTTTTTAAAATAAGTGGAATAGGTTTTGGAGGGTATTTATACTCTTTTTTGAAATGTGGATTTCAATGTGGACTTTTGGTATCTGTAAACATTCAATGCCCTTTGCTAAAGACTTGCTATCATGTTTTCCCAATAAAATTTAATACCAAAGTGGTATTGCACTTATTATATTCTTTCTTGTATATTTTGGAAAAGGTTGTCGAGATTCCCTACAGAAATACATTCTGCAGAGAAAAAAATGCCAGACTTTTTAAAAGGATCACAACTTCAACAGAAAATCTTATGCACTAAGTTTGTACATGCATTTTGTTGGTAAACTTACCACACCCCACCAAAGGGCATCAGCATAGCTGGAGAAACCTGTCTTTCCATCCTCATCAACTGCATCCTTCTCAGCAAGATAAACAAAATAGGATGAAAAAATTAAGCCCAAGAATCCAATGTACAATGTTGTTATGAGTTCCTATTAAAAGAGAAAGTAAACAAGTACATAAGGTTCACATCATATATATTCTGTAATTATAAAACATTGTAAATATCTGGGGATTCTTTGCATCACAGTAGAAAAAATAATATTTCAGGTATGAAATTTGCTTCCAGTAGAACAGGTAGTTCAATGACTTGCTTTATATTCCTATCAGACCATAGAATTCAAGGAGAAGCCATGGTTTATACAAAATTACTTGGAGAGCTAAAAGTAGGGTGGGACATCTCTCCTGTTTTATGTCTTGTGAATGGGAATAATTCCATTTAACTATCCATTAAACATATCAAATATTAATAAATTTTGAAAATATTAAAATAGCTTTAGAAATGTAATCTAGGAACAGTACACTAAAATAACAGGGCATGATACAGTGCTTGTGAATGCACCAGTTTCTCTGTAGATTTTTGGACAGGAAGGTTGTATCAGGATTGATGCAACTTAGATACAGGATTGTTAGAGTCTCCAGGGAAAATGTGCTTGTGCATTTAAACAAGCCAAAATATGTAGTGTCACAGATGCAAAAATGTGTAAAGCTTATAGAAATGGTGCTAGTTTGTAATCAAATGAGATCTTCACCTGCCACTCAGGAAAATCCAATACCTAGCTATGAGGGAAAATAGCTTATTTTAGTGACTTAAAGTTTACAGTGCTTCAGTAGTTAACACGTTATATTCCTTTACTTTCTTTGCACATATTTAGCCATTTTTATTACACAACATTGTAGTACTACATCTTTATTGGCATCTTCCTTGTGTTCTTGACAGAGATTTTTCTCTCCTTGGATCCAAATCAATACGAGAATTAAAATACTCCCATAAGATAAATTTATAATTAAAACCTGTCTAAGAAGGATTTCCTCTAAATTATGTCAGGTTTTCACAAGTTTTCTGTAACATTCTACCTACACTTCTTAAACCATTTATGAGGGAAGGTTCAGGTTTTGTCACCAGACTTTCTCCAGTTTTTCTTTCTTTCTTTTCTTTCTTTCTTTCTTCCTTTCTTCCTTTCTTCCTTCCTTTCTTTCTACTGCCTTATAAGAGCTTTTTGGGAAAACGTAGCCTGGGTAGCTAGTAACTGCATTCAGCAGCAGGAACTATACATAATATTCCTCCTGCTATAGCACTAATTAAAATCTAGGTTCGGCAAGTTTTTAAATGATCTTGGCATAAAACTAAATTAGTGGTTATTCTCTAACCATTTAATAATGATCTAAATAACGAATTTTGATAGTATTTGGTTTTGCCCATAGGCAAGTCTTTTAATCTAAGCCTTAATTCTTTGTTGGTCTGTTAACTAAACAAGGCAGTTGAAAGAGGAAACAAAACTCGGGTTTTCCATAGTTCAGATTTCTGTGCTGGGCACCATGCTCTTCTCATATTTTTCTCTAATGATAGTGGTACACTGTGTACTTGTAGATATGACTTAATTGCTCTGAAAAGTTCCTTATGTTTTCATTTATAGTTGACTATTTGCTTTTATCTAAGACATACTGCATTTAAGAGGGAGTGCAGATTTTCAAATAATCAAGAAATATGGATAGAGTGGTGTCTATGAATGCCAAATATTATGAATTGATATATGATCTCAAAACAAAGAGAATTTTGCAGAAATCAGGCCTTAAAGCTTCACATTTATATGAATTTTTAATAGATAAGAGCTTAAGAATAAAGAGAACTGCCTAATAAAAATGCCTGTTTTCAGCAGGGAGTTTTGGATACATATATGCAAAAGAAACAGCAAGAACAAAAAACAAATATGCACAAAGGTAAATTTGAATATTCAGAGACACAAGTCAATGCTTTTTTTTAACTTAGGTAGGTTTATATTTTCAGTTACAATAAGGACCACAAAAAATAAAATTCAACACTTAGGGGAAAAAAAAAAAAAAAAAAAAAACCCCAAATCCAGAACTCATCAGTAACTCCCTCTTCAAAGCAGAAGACCTCACAAAGCAAGGTGAGGAATAAGTAAAACTAAAGGAGAGGCTTACAAGCTGGAGCTGGATTGGCTAACTCAGTATTTCAGTAAGCTGCATGATTTTTCCATGTCTTTCCAACACCACATGTGATATTGACTCATGTTTTGTTGCTTTTGGCGAGAAATGCTTGTATAAGCTCAACCTGCTGAAAATAGAAGAGCATCGTAGCCAAATTGGGCCTGAATGAGCGAATGCAGCTATATGTAAAATCCCAAAACACATGGAAGTCATTGGTGACAACTTTAGTAAGCTTTTCTGGGCCCGCAGAGGTCCAAGTGATTGTTATTCTCACAGGTCACAAAGACATGAATTTATTTTCTCACATTGTTTAAGGGTTTAAGGTCTCATTTTTTCTGAAAGAGTACCAAACTCAACAAATAAAAGAGGTCCTTGTACTCTGCCTATAAAGAAAAAGCAGCTGAGGTGTTTTTGTTTTGTTTTGGTTTGGTTTTTTTCTTTAAGAGACTGGACAGGAATAAAGGTTCCATTTTCCCTTCCGTTTGGTACCATACTAGGGTTTCAGCTACGCTTGTCCAATGTCAATACAGAACTGTGTGTTTGAATTTTTTTTTATTAATGTGTTAGTGGGTGATCTGCTTTGACAAGTACTACAGATCTGTAGAGTTTTATATATCATCATAATCACTTCTTTGGATTAGCAGAACTTTAGGTGTGTTTATTCGTAAATTCACTTCTCCAAGGGTATTTTTTTCCTTTTAAATCATTGAACTTATTTATGTTTGTGACATTTAAGACTTAAGTGTTATATTTTGGATATAATATTTCCAGATTCTTGACTAAAACTCTGAACACCCACAGGAAAAAATTCTCTCAAACACCTCTCTCAGTAAGGTTAGCAAATGTTGAGAAAGTGTATTTGGATACCAGCTCTGCCCCAGCTAGATATCCATGTAATGCAACCATAAAAAATGAAGACCACACAGACTTAGAGCATTAAAAGTCATCCTGTTGTACAGGATGAAAGTAGGCTTTATACTAGAGTACTTTTAGAAGATTTATTTCAGATTGGAACGTTGGTGCGCATCAATGCTGCACAGCCATCATGATATAAAATTTCCTACACTACTGGGGAAAAAAAGAAAAAAAAAAGGAAGGAAAAGTAACTTTTGATATTAAATTAATCTTTTGGATTTAGTATCTCACATTCTTTACCCCAAAATGACAGTTTTCTAAACAGCAAATGAAAAAAATGTCTGTGTAGAAATCTATAACTCTATGTCAATATCTGGAGAAGAAATCTACACTCATAAAGAGTAGGTTAAAAAACTACCCTCGCAAGTCAGATGTAAAGATTCATAGCACAGTATTTGCCCTCCATAGTATGGTGTGATGTGCAAGATCTATTATTATTTTCATAGAGCTAAGTTGACTTTTCATCGAGAGAGTCCACAAAGCCCGAAAATAAAGCCTTCAGCTAGAAATTTTTAAAAGACTGTACTAAAATGTTTAAGCTTTTCCTGCTTAATGAACTTTTATACAAAACAACTGTTTCAAAGCTTTAGCAGACGTGAGTATTTACAGTCAAGTTTACCTCTGTGACTACACCCTTGAAAAAGTAATTTTTCTTGCACATTATCATAACAGAGTTAGTATTTTTGTTCTTATAATAGATCAGAAAACTCCTTATTCAGGCAGAGAAAACAGAATGCTTTCAATAATTTACTTGTTCTATTAAGGCTTTTCCACTAGCACTTGTTTTTCCACAGAATAACCAAGCTAGGTACATACCTTCTGTGAAGACAGTAAACAGCATTTGCAAAAAGAAATGCCGCCCACGTCATGGCATTTAATGAATTATATTGAAGGATAACATCAAAGAGTACAACAGTTCCTTTCTGAAAGAATACTGATGCTTATACCTTGTTAGCCTCTGACCTGAAGTAAAAAATATTGTTCCCATTTTAAAAGTAGAAAGAAATACATCATGGACTTTTAAAGTATTTTTTCTCTTGCAACACTGTTATTTTAAACCAGACTATGATTTGAAGTCCATGAAAAGAATATTCTAAAATAAACAAAATGCTGGGGATCTTTAAAGATCTAGCACCTGACGGTGTATGAAAACAACTGATCCTAATAGTCGCCAAGTGCCGCCCTGTCGATCTACGTGCAGCATGCGAAGTATCTGGAGAAACCGGATCCCCCTGTAAGAAAAAATAGGACATTAAATAAAAAACTAATTATTTAAAACAATACTGCTCTATCTATACACAGTTGACTATGCTCACTAACATACTGCCATATTAGAGAACTCTGATAGCACTGTCCCTGGCTAAACTTGCATCTTAGACTTGAGGCATCTCAGTAGACAGTATGTTTAAATCACATTTCGTTATATTCAGAAATATAGAGTAGGACAACAATTAGTCAAAAGAAAAACAAACAAAGTCTAAAACGTATGCTCTCACACCCAGAGGAAACTTGCATATTTTACCTGATTATGATGCTCAAATGCTTTCCTTCCAAGCAAAACCAGTGCTTCAGACTTTGATAACATAAATATGAGTAAACTTATTTCTCTATTTGCCCAAAGCAGATTGCGAAACAAACATGGTGTTACTGAAATCCCTTCTGTGTAAGATATACAAATCGTCTAATCGGAAATATAATAGAGTCCTATGTGATTTTAGGACAATTACTGAATCATGAACTCCCAATGTTTTCAACTAAAGAAAATAATTATCCATATGGTTCCTCAGCAGAATTTTATTCAATGAAAATGTTTCATTCTAGTCACCCTTTCAACAATGAACTTTGTTTTCCTACACTCATCTTACTATCTTATCACTGAAAGAAAACAGTGAAGAGCAGGAAAGGATAAAAAATTTTTCACTAAAACTGTTTTTAGCTCTTTTTAGCTATCCTTAAAATTTTATTGTCATTGTTGTTGGTTTTGGTTTTGAATTCAGTCTTCTTATTTCAATTCCAATGTGGCTGCATTTTTCTGGGTTATACCAACAGCCAGGAAACTCAGCGTAGTGCCATCCTCAGTCACTGGGAAGTCATGCTGTCTTCTGAAAGACCCAACTTTTCTTTTATTCAGAAATCAGGTTTTCTGAAATTTCACAGCTGACGGCCAAATGATCAAATGCTTGTCATTTTTTTGGAAAACACACAATAATCTTGACTATCAAATCATATATCAGTGACTGGGTACATGAACATCACATTTTGTTATTTCTTTGATATGGCATTGGAATAATAATTTTAATTAAATGGAAACATTAAAATATCCACTTAAAGCCTGTTACTTAAAACATGAGTCCAAGAAGAATTACAAGACTACCAAACACATGAGCACCAACAGGCTTATGTAATGTTATAGCTCATTGGTTGCTTATGTCAGAGCACCACGTGTAGTTCCTCTGTACAATTACTAAATGCACCTCTTGATGCCTTGACCCAATGGCAGCTCTTGATTTTTCTGTTTCTGTTGTATCTGAGATGGTTACGGCTCTGTTACTGCCCAGTGCTGACTTACATGTTATAGGCAGGGAGTTTTACAAATAAAGGTTTAAAAAACAAGATAGCGAATAAGAAACTCCAGATACACAGCCTCTGAACACGCACAACCCATTTCCTCTGAAAAGGGAAAATAAATTGGTTGGAAAGCAGACCATTTCTATCAATTTGGTGAACTTAAAACAGTAAGGGCAGAAGGCTACAGGACTCTGCTGTGAACTCTGCAGTGGTACCAGGTTTCAGTCTCACTGGTTGCTGCAGGGATCAAAATGTCAACCTGTCATACCTGATGGGTCTGGAGCTTGCAACTTCAATGTACAAGAAAACAACCTGACATGCATGCACCCATGCTTTGTGGGATTGCTGGGATTTAAGGGAGGTCCAAACAGGACAACAACAGTATACATTAAAAGCAACAAAAGCAAAGGCAAGGATGTGAAATCATTCCTTCTTAACTCAGAAACAGCCACTCACATCACAGTCCTGAGGAAACCTGATGGGATTAAGACTTGCCTGACACAGATGGTTTTTCAATGGGGCAATAACAACACTGCGGAGACAGGGGGTTAAGTTTCTCTGGCAGAAAGCATTCTGAGTTGTAGGACTGAAACTGTATAATTTAACACCAGGTAAGGCTGGGCTGAGCCCAAAGCCACCTGGATTCACATATAAACACAGAGCAGTCTTCTTCACTAGAGTCCTTCCTACACTTCTAGTTAAATTAAAGAAAATCTTCAGAATTTTCACATTTGCCCTCCTCCTATATGAGCTGATGAATCACATCCATGATGCTTCTGTGAGTCTTTACCATCATGTAAAGATTAATGTTCTATGATAATAGTTACCTTAAAATATTTCATACATGTAGTTCCCTCCAGTGTTTCTCTGTACAGCTAGACAGTCTAGATAGCACTGTACCTTCTCGTTTTCCAGTGATTAGACTGCACTGAAAATCAGAGGCTTGTAACAGAACATGCAGCACATGTTGCAAGTTAAGTTAGAAGTGGAAGGAGTGGGAAGTACACCTATTCTGCTTATCATTCCTTTCTTCTATTTACCTACTTTATTTCCCAAAACAAGCTTGCAGTGCTTGATGAAAGCTGAACAAACACTGTAGACGTCAAATGTTTCTGGTTCATCTATTACGTGTGCCAAACAAGTCCACCAAAGCATAATTACTCTTTAAACAAAGCAATTACTTGTAGTCAAAAAGTACAGAATTAAGTGCTGTCTGGATTACTTCTTAAATAAGCTGATGTTCTGTAATACTTATTTTGTCTCAGAAAGAGAGCTGTTTGATGTTTTATATAGGACAGAATGTTTCTTTAGTGTTTTTCCGCTTGGCTTCAGCATTCACACCATTCTTAGTATGCCTTGTTTCTGCACTCTTGTTTCCCAACCAGTGACCAAGCACAATAACACACAGTCTGCCACTGTCCAGTGTTTCCATGTAATAACGTTTCCTATATTAGGAAAATTATATATAGATCTAATCAGAAATTGGGAAATTAGATATACATATATTATAACTCTGCTACATTATTATGAAGAGCTACAGTCACTAGACAAACATACCTTATTGCAGAGGTAGCAAACACCTGTCCATTAGATCCAATGCTCAGAACAATAATTGAGGCTACTACAACAATTAGATCTGTTAAAAAAAAAAAAAGTGTTAAGTGTTAGCTCTCAGCACTGAAACACGCAATAAAGACAGAGGAAAGCACTTTAAAAAATAAATGAAGTTAGCTGAAACTATGGCAATATAGCTGAAACTTAGTGGTCAATAAGTTAATGTAATACTTTCACATAAAAAAATTTCACATAAAAAAAACAAGGACTATAGTTTCTTCCATGATGTATTTAATAATGTAAATTTTAAAGATCCTGATAGATCAGGCAGCTTGCCACAAAAAAAAAAAAAAAAAAAAAAGGCAAAGTCATACATACACTGTAGAAATCAATCCACATTTTGGCCCAGGGCTCTTTATTTAAGAGGGGAAGACTTTGCTTCGATCATTAATGAAAGGCATAAAATACAGACAAGTATCTTACGCAGATGCACACACATACACTTTAAAAATTGTGTCAAAGCTATGAAGCCAAGCTTTCAAATTTTAGGGAACTGTCAGAACAAACATTGCTAAAAAGAATCATAGTTTTTAGTTTACTTTGTGATATAGTCTTTAATTTCACAAAAAAAAATTGTTTCCAGAGTTCCGTTTTTTCCTTTTTTCCACAACTCCACAGTTCACACAGTTACAGCACTATACAATGCAGATGATGGATTGTGTTCACAGTGTTAGCATGCCTTATTTTCTCTTATTCTCGTTCAGTGAACAGGCCTATTGCTTTGAATTATTGAACCCTGCTCTAACATTATTCCAACAAGATATTTTTCTAATATTCTCATGGGCATTTCTGTGATAATCCTCTTCAGAGCTCCTAAATACTTCACTTCGAAATTCTAACCAGAAAATAAAGGATAGTATTATAAATGGATAGCAAATGTAGATAGAATAAGGAAAAGTTTTGGTAAATTTTCCTTGCCAGTTTTAAACAAGCAGTACCTTATTCCTGAGAGCACTTAACATTATATAGCACTTCAATAAAAACAGTGCCTGCTGACTTCACTTGCAGCTGTGAGAGCTCAGAACCTCTGTAACCTGACTTCAAAGACTTCATTTGGACATCCAGAAAATTAGGCACACTTGTGAAAACTGATTTAAATGACTATCGCAGAGTTTCCACGTGATGCCTAGGCAAGATGCAGGATTTAATCCAACTTCAGAGGGAACAACAGTTGCCTTCAATGACAGTAACTTTTTTTCCTCTCCTTTAAACATTCTTCTGCCTCATTCACAACCATGTAGTTACTGCAACAAATACTGCATAAGTTTTACAATCGACAGAATCCTTCACTTCACTCTCTGATTTGGATTATTTTCAAGTATCAGTCTGATTTTTGCTGTAAAAGCAGGATTCCTCCCCAAGGGATAGCAACCAATCAGCTTAAAGACTGTACTACACTAATTGCACATTTATGAAAATTAAAATTAATACAGGGAGGGATAAGTTTAAGATACAGAAAGAGCTGCCATTTGGGGATAATCTAACTTTTGAGTACCTGACCTTCCAAAATTTTTATTCAGTTCTTTTATTATGTACATGTGTGAACATATGTGTGTGAACATACATGTGTAAACACTCAAAATTTAGGGAGAGTTTTCTTCCCATCACATCATAATACAGATCTTTGCCCTTAAGCAAGGAGGCACCCGATGTCCTATAATATGTCTGCAAAGAGGAGAAAAATTAGCCTAACTTCAGAAAACCTACTTAAGAAATAAAAAAAATTTATTTACATGGTGGAGACATTGCATCATTTTCCATTTTAGATAAATTTTTTAAAGACTATTCAGGAAATAGTGTGTCCCATCTTAACATTTTCCTTCCCCAGTTCTAGAAGTTGCATGTTAACACATTAATTATGTAGGATGGAATGGAATAATATTAAACAATTTTATAAAGGAAAGTAATAACTAGCTTGGCTACTAAATCTTTTTCAGGTAATAAGCACCAAAATAATATTTATTTACAACTAGAGAGAGAAAAGGAAAGAGAATGAGAGAAATTTTAGAAGGTCAAAATTGCTACCCAAATTGAACTTTCTAAGAATTAATCCAAATTTTAGTGTGGACAAATACGCATAAAAGAAATCTCTTTGATATCAAAGACATTTCAACGATATTTTCTAATTTTAAAATAAAGACTTTTGTACTAATGCAAAAGTAAAATTAATACCTTATTTTAAAAATTCTGTTCTAATACTTTATTTTTACAGTGTTTGTACTTTATTCTTGTTGGTTTGAAAATGATAGGTTGAGTCGGGATGATTCGATCTTTCACAGCAAAGGTATTTCCCACGTTTATCTATTTGGATTAGTGTAAACACAGTCCCACTCCATTTTATATGTAAAAACAAATCTTGACTTCAAATGTATTGTATTCTTACAGGAATTTTAAATGTAAAAACAGTACTGATATCTTTGAATGCACAATCAGCTGTAATTATTCTTAGCTTTTCTTAAGAAAAAAAGACCGTGTCTCCTGCAAGGGCTATACAAACATGAATGTTTACTGTGGTAGATGCACAATACCAGTGTACAGAACCACTATCAAGTTGAAATCACAGTTTAAAGGGACTGCCACATTTTCTCCTCCAGCTGTGTACTCTTATACACCTACCGAAGAAACATTTCGTAAGCAAAAGAGAAGTCAAGAACATGACTAGGAGAAAAGAGTTACCTATAGGCTTCATGGTTATATCACGAAACTAGATCAGATCTAGAAGCAGATGAAGAATTTGTTTGTATGTATCGAAACCCTTCTTTCTCAATAACCCAAAACTGAGTACAGTATCTCATCCTATTATTCACTGCCCACATCCACATGTGTGATGTGTTGTTTCCCAAGTTTTTGCACCAAGTTTTGTAACGTCACAGATGGTTAAGTAAATATCGACTCATTCTCTCCCCTTTTCACCTCTTGCACTTTGCTCTAATTGAAACTGAATGAGCTGATGTTCGTGTAATGTAAAATTCACAGCTCTACTGAGGTCTACATAAAATCACAGGCTTGAAACAAAACCACTGATTTTATGATCTACTAATATTTTGTCTGAATATCACATTTTATTAATCACTCATTCACTGTTCCACAGGTTTTGTTAGTCACCTCTCTTCCTAAACTCTCTCTTACTCCAGAGGTGCTACCCACAGTAGTCACTCAAACAATTTAAGCTACTTAACTTTAGTAATATCCAAGAGAATTCTTCCTGAGTTATACTTTGCATTTCCATTTTTTTTTCCAATTTATGCTCACCTTTGTGTTTGCTTTCTAATTTCCTTAGAAATTCTTCGTAAGGAAGGAATTTGGTTTCAAAATCTTGACAGTTTTCTCCAGTAACAGAAGTGGATTTAGTAGAGATTTCTGCATTATACAATTATGCCTTTCTTAAACTGATGTCTGCCTATCTCTCACTGCCATATTTTAAATGTTCAGTTCTAGCAACCCAGAAGAAGAAATAATTGCATAGGTTCAGAAAGCAGATAAATTCTTGAGTGATAGACATAGCTCAGAATTGCAATATAGTCTCTGCAGGAGCTGACATCTTTACTTTAAAATGGATGATAATAGCAAAGTTAAGAAAAAAAAAAAAAAAGTTTAAATCTTACCGATAATTGATATGGGTTTTCTGGCAAACCGTATTCTTCCCTGGAAGCCAACATACTTACTCCTGCAGCCTGCAGACCACAATCGGACCACGTATTCAGCACCAAAAAACACAACCAGAACTATTTCCTATCAAAATTAAAAGGACAAAATATCAGTTTTTTTCATTAAAAGAGTGATGACCATTTACACATCTTATTCCTATGACTAATACAAATAAATTTGTTGAGATGAAAGATGCAATAAAAAGGATTGTGCCTAATCTGTTCACTTTTTATATGTATATGCCAGCCAGTATGTAACAGGGAGATATAATCTGTTCCTGAATGTGATTTGCAGGAATGAGCAGACAGTTTAAGCTCCATTTCATCAGTATATCATACAGAAAAGCACAATATTCTTCTTTTATTTATTTCCAAATCATAATTTTTTAAAAAATGAGGAACAGAAGGAGGCTACAAGCCTATCATTCCTAAAGCTAACAAGTATGTGAAACATTTCTAGATGATCACACAGAATTTATAAATACAAAACTAGAAAATGTAATGTCAGCTTTTGTATATACAAAATCGAATCACAGAACATTTCAAGTCAGAAGGGATCCAAAAGAGTCACCAAATTCAACTTCCTGCTCCTTGAGGGACTACCTAAAGCTAAATCATACGACTAAAAGCGTCATCCAGACTCTCCTTGAAATCTGACAGGCTCGGTGCCATGACAGCTTCCCTGGGGAACCTGTTCCAGTGACTGACCACTCTCTCAGAGAAGAAGCATTTTCTTGATGTCCAGTCTGGATTTCCCCTGACTCAGCTTCATTCCATTTCTTTGTGTCCTATCGCCGGTCAGCAGGGAGAGGAGATCAGCACCTTCCTCTCCACTGCCCCACATGAGGAAGTTGTACACTGCAGGGAGGTCACTCCTCAGCTTTTTCTTTTCCAAGATGAACAGACCAAGTCACCTCAGCTACTTCTTGTAAGTCTTCCCCTCCAGGCCTCTCACTATCTTAGTTGTTGTTGTGGTTCAGCCCAGCAGGCACCTGAACACCACACAGTTGTTCATAGACTCCTCACTTCCCCCAGTGTGAGAGGGGAATCAGAAAAAAAGTAAAACCCATAGGTTGAGATAAAGACAGTTTCATAGGACAGCAAAAGAAGATATAAAAATAGTAGTAATTATAGTAGCAGTAGTAGAAGTAGTACTCAGAATAAGAATAATAAGAATATAGGAAACAAGTGATGCACAATGCAATTATTCACCACCCACTGACCAATGTCCAGCCTGCCCCTGAGCAGTGGTTGTGTCCCCAGCTAGCTTCTCTCAAGTTTATGTGCTGAGTATGATGTCATATGGCATGAAATATCCCTTTGGCTAGTTTGGGTAAGCTGTTCTGGCTGTGTCCCCTCCCAGCTTCTCATGGACCACCAGCCTCCTTGCTGGCAGGCCAGTATGAGCAGCAGAAAAGCCCTTGTCTTAGTACAAACATTGCTTAGCAACAACTAGAACATCAGTGTGTTATCAACACTATTTTCGTCCTAAATCCAAAACACAGCACTATATCAGCTCCTAGGAAGAAAATTAACTCTATCCCAGCCAACACTAGGACGTTCGCCCTCTTCTGGACATAGTCTAAAATGTTGATGTCCTTCTTATTATGAGGTGCCCAGGACTGCGCACAGAACTTGGGGCAGCGCCACACCAGTGTAGTGTAGAGTAGGACAATCACATCCCTTGACCGGTCAGCTATGCTGTTCCTGATGCACCTTGGGACAGAGTTGGCCCTTTTGGCGGCCAGGGCACACAGTTGACTCATATTCAACTTGCCATCAATCCAAATCCCAGATCTTTTTCTGTGAGACTGCTCCTCTGATCCCCCAATTTGTATATACGACCAGGATCATGATGTCCCAGGTGGAGAATCTAGCACTTGCTCTTTTTGAATTTCATATGGCTGGTGATTACCCAGCTCTCTAGTCTATCCAGTTCTCACTGTAAGATTTCTCTACCACTGAGGGAGTCAACAGCTCTTCCCAGTTTAGTATCAACAGCAAACCTACTTAAGGTACATTCAATTCCTGCAACCAGATTATTTATAAAAACATTAAAGAGCACTGGTCTAAAAACTGAGCCCTAGGGAATCCCACTGGTGACTGGCTGCCAGCCTGATGTAACCCCATTTACTATAACTCTTTGAGTTTAACACATCAGCTGATGGCTCACCCAACTTATTATGAACTTGTCTAGCTGTGTGCTGGACAGTTTATCCAGAAGGATACTGTGAGAGACAGTATGAAAAGCTTTGTGAAAATCCAAAATCACCACATCTACTGACTTCACTTGGTCAAGTAGATGGGTGACCTTGTCATAAAAGGAAATTAAGTTGGTTAACCATGATTTTCCCCTCATGAACCTGTACTGGCTATGACCTATGACTGTTGTCTCTCAAGTGTCTTTCAATAACTCCCGGCATAACTTTCTCCATAATTTTTCCAGGCACTGAAGGGAGACTAATAAGCCTGTAATTACCAGAGTCTTCCTTTTTAACCTTCTTGAAATTTGGAACAGCATTTTCCAGGTTCCAGTCAACTGAGAACTCTCCATACTCCCAAGACCATTAAAAAGTAATGGAGAAAGGTCCTATGATGACATCAGCCAGCTCTTCCCATATGCTGGAATGAATCCCATTGGACCCCATAGATTTATGCTCATCCAGCTGGAGCAGTGAGTCTCGAACAAGTTCGAAGTCATCTGGGAGTTTATCATCCCTCCAGTCACAGTCTTCCAAAGCAGGGCTCCCGGGAGTGTTGAAGACAGAGGTGAAGAAGGCATTAAACTTCTCCACTTTGTCTATGTCCCTATTTGCATCCCTCTATAGCACTATATTGTAAAGCACATAAACAAGAACCAGCATACTTTGAGATACTTCTAAAGGAAGCAGATTAGCAAAAATCACAATACAGACAGATTTGCTGAGATTTTTGTTCCTTCCTTCCTTCCTTGTTTTCTTCCACCATTGCAATATGCTAGCACAACCAAAACACAGCTTTTAGGCTTTGTTCCAACCCAAACCGTATCCACTAACTCCAAGTCACCAAACACCTACTATATAAATTACAGCCTTGGAAAATATTTGTGTTTTAACTTAGACATGCTTGCAATCTGCACCTGGGCAATTCTAAAGCACTCGGAGAGTAAACACACTTAAATCACAATTTTCACTGAATAACAATACCAATAAGTCTTTAAAACTAGCATGGTTGAAACTAACTAATGGTTGAAAAGAGTCTAAATATTTCACAGATTAAAAACAAATAAGAAAAACTCTACACTAATACGCAAAACTTCACGTCAATTTTTGTTTTTAAAAAAGTCAGGTTAACATTTCTGTACTGACTTCTACTTCCTTGTTTTGCCGGAATGAAAACCAAGAAAATATGCACAGTCTTCCTCTGTTTTCCTGGCACTTTCAACCTGACTAAAACCAAGGATAAGTAGAAAGAAAGTTTACAGCAGAAGCACAAGAAAATATGGAACAAACGAACTTCACAAGTTTTGGGTTTTTTTAATTAATGTATTATCTAGAGCTTCAACAAGTAATACTTCTAAGTTTGTGCTCTGCATGAAGTGTAAATGCAAACATTTATTCAAGCTTAATAGCCAAAGCACAATTCAAGAACAATCCTCAAAGAAAAACAATTCTTCTATTTAAGGATCTTAATAAATTGTCTACATTTTTAGCAGGTTCCTGGTGTCATCATTCAGCAGCATTTGTTTTCAAGTCTGTTATTAAGGATCTCTTATTTCTACCAAAGTAAGCAGAACACTGTCTATATGGACCAAACAGATCTACAGGAGGAATGGCACTGAAGCTTTGCAGTAGACTGTGAAGTCATGAGCGCTTCTTTCTGTAATTTGGCAGAAAATTCATACCAAAGCTTGAAATAAAGGAGCATTTCTGAAGCAAAACAGTCCCACGCTCTTATCTGCAGAATAAAATGGCTTAGCTCCACATGTGTTTACAGTCTTAGAAGAAGCAGCAGCTCTGCAGAGAGGGATCTGGGGGTTCTGGTTGACAGCAAGTCGAACACGAGCCAACAGTGTGCCCTGGCAGCCAGCACAGCATTGCCAGTCAGGTGAGGGAGGTGATTGTCTCGCTCTGCTCTGCACTGGTGCGGCCTCACCTGGAGCACTGTGTGCAGTTCTGGGCGCCACAGGTTAAAAAGGATATAAAGCTACTGGAGAGTGTCCAGAGGAGGGCTACGAAGTTGGTCAAGGTTTTGGAGTGGAAGCCATATGATGATCGGCTAAAGTCACTTGGTCAGTTCAGCCTGGAGAAGAGGAGGCGAAGGGGAGACCGCATGTGGGCTCCAGCTTCCTCACAAGGGGAGGAGGAGGGGCAGGTGCTGATCTCTTCTCTTTAGTGACCAATGGCAGAACCAGAGGGAATGGCAGGAAGATGTGTCAGGGAGATTTAGGTTGGACATTAGGAAAAGGTTCTTCCCCCAGAGGGTGGTGGACACTGGAACAGGCTCCCCAGGGAGGTGTCACAGCCCCAGGCCTGACAGTGTTCAAGAAGAGACTGCACAACGACCTCAGACACCTGATGTGAACCGTGGGGTTGCCCTGTGCAGGGACAGGAGTTGGACTCAACGATCCTTGTGGGTCCCTTCCAACTCAGGACATTCTGTGGTTCTGTTCTATGATTCTAAGAAACGTAATCAGAAAGCATCGCTTATGTGATTTTGTTGACAATGTCCACAACTTACCCTTTGATAAGGGAGGATACCCATAGCAATTCAAATGAAAATAAACATGCCATCCAGCTGCATCAAAAGCATGCATCTGCCACTCAGTGGCAGCTCATCCAATGTCGACCCTAACAGACAATGCTGATGGCAGTGGAAGAATCATTTCTGCAGGAACTGCATATTAGAATCACTGGATCAGTTAAATAAAAAAACGTGTAGAAAGGAGATGAGCAGATAAGTGCTGAGGAAGCAAAAGCTTCTTAGACTTAGGTTATTCCTTGTTGAGCCTCCAAGAGTACTTTTAAAAGCTGAAATTAAAACTATGTCTGGCCTGAGGGTATTTTATTCCCAAGGCAAATTCCAGAACCTATTATTTTATTTCAGCTACCAACAAGAACCCATCTTGGTTACATCCAGGAAACCCTGCTGAAGTCAGTAAGATGGCACAGTCAATGGGAAGGAAAAGTATATTGTCAACAAGAAGGAAGAAGAAGATTTTCATCTACATCTTCAATAAATTCGAAATTAATTACTGATCTCAGTCCATTTTGTCCTGGACAGATGTCCACACTACCAAAACCACAGCAGTTAACACATTTGTTGGCAGCCTCAGACAGGCCAAAGACCAAAAAGCATGGAAACTGGACAAGCATCACAGTTTTATAGGTGGTCCCTTAAAAAAAAAAAAAAAAAAGAAAAAGGAAGTTTATGAAACTTATGCTGTTGTTGTGTATACTTCTAATGAAAGACAGAAGATATCCATTTCCAGGGCTGTCAAGGCTGATCAAACTTCACCTCAATAAATGTACCATTTAAATAGCCCTAATCTACCTCCTTTTCCTCCTATACACATAAACACTTTTCAAACCCTTAAATTTATTGCCTTACTTTTACCTTCTGGTAAAAAAACTTCAGTAATTTTCTGGAAAGTCAGAAAAAATACTTGTTCTCACCACAATGGCAACAAAAGATGGTGAGGGGTTATTGTGGACAAAACACGAACCTGAAAAAAAATGAAAAAAAATCTTCAAACTAAATAGTATGCCAAATATGCTCCTGATTGACATTCATCTGTATGTCAGTTTGACATCTTTCTCCGGCTTTCTGAAATTTTCCAGAACCCTTGCTTTCAAAATGATACTATACTCACAAGGATCCTCCAAAACTTTTTTATTTAGGCTCCCGGCAGTACTTTTCCTTTTCTCTTACAAGTGGTGAAGAACTACGTAATGGAGCATTGTCAGCTGATTTCATAAACCTGGAAAGCCATTTGGCATCAACAGAAAGCCGGGGATTAACTCCTCTTATTAAATCAAAACCAAAAATAACAAGTAGGAACAAACCATTATGTCAAAAAAAAAATGAAAAGAGCCACACCAGGCTTGGTCTAAACAGAGCTAAGAAATACCCTTGGCTACTGTATCTAGCAGTCAGCTTTGAGTCTCAGCCTTCCATTTTTCACAGGAACCCTTCTCTGAACCCCAATGAGGAAAGAAAGGGAAAGCAAAGCTATGGATCCTTTGAACAGAACAGCTGCCATAAAATGTCAGGACATTTGCCATGACCCATTGAAGGATCAGGAGACAGAGGTGGAAAAACGGAGAGCATCATCCTTTGTCTGGGGCACTGACCCTGCTTCAGAGGCCCAGCCAGAGGCACACTGTACTGACAAATGTACCAGTGGAGAGGGGTTTTTAGGCAGCGCTGCAACTCAAATTATCTTCCAGGAAGTGGAGCACAGAGTAAGGAAACAACAGGACAGACCAGATTCTTCACACTCAGATGTTAGTCTCTTCCTGTTTTGTTAGTTGTAAAGGATACTCCTGGCAACTCAAATTGCCACAGTAACACTAGGGAAAGCATTTAACATGCAATAACTGCCTAACCACTGTAAAGAACTGACACATAATATAATTACAGATTTTTAACTGTGTTTGTACTGTCTAATATCTCTGCTAAAGTCAGCAGCAGCATTCCATTATTCTGCACTTGTCCCTGTTCACTGGAAAAAAAAAGATCTATAATATTGTTTTTCTTTTTCTTAAGTCCAGCCACTGCATGTCTTTTTTTTCCCCACAAAATAGATAATAAAATAACACATAATCATGTTTATACTGTTCTTAGTGTAACTCCATTCTATTAATTTTACTAAAAATATTTTTAAAAAATAAGCTTAAAGGGAAATACGTATGCAAACATCTTCCATTTGTATCTAATTCAATCAGTCAAAGAAGAAACTCTCGTGAAAAAGCCGTCAATTTTTACCCAAGAATGTCAGTGATGGCCAAATAGATGAATACTCACATTAACACAGAAAATCAACATTTTATACAGGAGTGTATGTAGGTGAAATATATAGCCTGTAATTTACAATATGTTCTAGTACAGTTATGGATAACTACATGGGGGAAGCAGGAGAAGCAAAGGAGTTCAGCTGGAGTGATTAAAGTGCACACATGAAACAGACAAGTATTTTCTCAGCTGCAGCTGTGTTTTAGGTGGAGAGCACACACAAGGCTCTCTTCACGTTTTTTATTGGAATATTTAGGTGCTCGGGTAAAAGGAGGAAGTGGGATGGCTAAATGAATAGTGTGTGTTCATGAAGATTCAATCAAGGAATGGCAGCTCAAAACAATGAAGCCTCAGAAGCAGGCATAAAGGTTTAATGGTCCAAATGTTTGCACACGTGTACTTATGTCCAAAATTTAATCTGATAACCCATCTTCAAGGTTTTCCAGTCCTGAGAGCTGAAAATGTCAGTTTAGTGACCTGTTTAGCTTAATAGCTACTCAAATGCTATGAAAACCTACTGATACTGAAAATACTTATTTCCTACCATCACGCTCGCTCTTATAAAGATGATGAACATCATATATGAAAATATAATATCCAATATATGGAAGAAAAGATGCCAAACACTGCTAAGCATCCTATAGTATCATTAGCTTATTCAGACTTGTATGTCTTAGATGAAACCAATGCACTTGATGTTTAAAAGTTTGTTGTCTGAATACAAATGAATTTGTTTAACAACTCTCAGAAAAACATCTTTTATCTTTCGGTTAATCAGCACTTGCTATTTCTTGTACAGAATGAAGTTGTAACCTAATGAGGGAAGCACATGGTGCTCTAGTCACATTACCTGGTGATAGCTACCACTCAAGTCAGTTGGGTGAATCAGAGACGAGGATTTACCTTTTAATTCTGCTTAGGCAGGCAACAATTTTTCTACAAAGAAAATGAACTACAGTCTCAATTATTTCTGAGTAGGAGTTTCTTCTAGAATTGCTTAATTCAGAAAGATACCGCTAAGGCAAACACTATCAAATAGTGAATTGACAAGTTCAAAAAGCCAATGCCTGAAGTTCTTCATTCCTCTATAGATGCACCAGTACTCTCCAGGCACCTTCGAGTTCCCCAACAACACGTCTTGAAGCCTCACCTGAAGGGACAACCTCTGGTAGGAGAGGAAGGGTTTAGCATTGCTCCTGGAGTGGAATCTATTCAATATGAATAGCCACTTCAGAACTGTAAATAAACATATCCATGTTTCTTAACCTTTTGGTTTGGGAGGGTCTCAAAATTTCGAGGGAATGAATTGGAAAAATCCTGCATGTACCTCTCCACTGTCCTCTCACTCCCAAGTAAGAAATGTTTCTCTGATCTCTCGGGCTACATTCGGACACCACTTTGCACAGGAAACTCTATAGAGTTGGAGTAAGAAGCGAGTAAAATTTGACTAAGGCCATTATAAGTTGACCCTTTGTTAACTTGTTTCAGCTATACTTACTGCACAATTTCTATTTTAGATAGTTGAAAAGCACACAGCAATCACCCAGCCAACATGTTCTGTACTGCATTAGGGCAACCCACAAGGTAATATAAGCCACAAGAACAATTGTAACACAATTCACATCAAGAAGCTTGATAGTCACATTTAAATCCAGAAAGACTATGGCAACTCAGCAAGATCACTTAGAAGACAACTTAAGCTTGTGGGATGTCTTGAAAGATTTGTGGATTCAGTTTTTTCCTAGTATGTTTAATGTATGAAACAATATTCCATATCTATTTCAATAACGTTTTATATTGTAATAATATAATATTCCTGATGTATTTTTTCATCTTCCTACAGACCAACAAGAAGCTCAGAAAGAAATAAGGGTTCTCCTTGTTTTCTTTCTCACAGGTTTACAAGGAATAAAAGAATAGCGCAAAAGTTTTTGAGTCATGTGGTTATTTTTGTTCGGATGTGTTCTACACTATCATAGTCCGACACATAACATGAAAGAAACAGCATACTTTTCTACTGAAAGACTTTACCTGCCAGTTGCTTTGAGGGACTGGACACTTCATTAACACCTACTATTACACAGACAATATACACTACACAAATATCACAAAATGACAGTAAATGTTATGGGACCTACTCTGCTTGCCATAACCTGTGAGAAATCCATTATCATCTATAAGAAATGACATGCTGAGGTCAAAAGGAGGAGCACCTGTGAACTTCATGTTTTAGATTATCAACATATCACTTTACACAGCAGACCTAGAGAAGGCCCTAAGCGCTAATGCCGTGTTGCAAAGCACAGACTTAGAGCGATAGATTGGCACAAAATCAGAAAACAGATAAAAATTTCACTATTTTTACTTTCTAAGACTAGTTGCTTTGATGGGATTGGGAAAACGCCCTCAAACCTGTTAGAATACACACACTTCACTGTAAATCATGGAGAGGACTAAATTGAGTTTATATACCATGCAGCCATATTTCTACTCTGCTAACAGTTTAAAGATGACATGGCAATTTATGACACAACCACATAGCTTAAATATGAGAAGGGACAAAAGCAGAGACAAAAATGAGGAATGAGACAGCTCCTCCACTGTAGACAGGAAAACTGCATCCTCTTTTAAAAACACATTTTGAAAACGGTGTCAACTCACTACTTTCAAAAAAGAAAAGCCATCCTGAGGTCCATTTCAGAAACAGAGCAGTTAAATATGCACATGCCTTAGCTGGCTTAAGACAGCTATCACTTGGTACTCTGATGTTTGAGTACTCTGAAATGCTCAGCCTATCTATAAAGGAGGATGTGTTCATGGCATGTGATGCAGAAGAAATCATTATATAAAGCCAAAACTGAGCAGTGACTTCAAGAAAGACACAGAACAATATGACACATCTGCGGACTTTAAGTCTTTCGTGAGATCCTCCCCTTAAACCTTGTCTCCTAAACACAGCCGCAGCACGAGCCTCTCTCCTAGAAAGCTAAAGCAGCATCTGATGTGGGAGTTTCTAATCTTACATCTCAGCCTTTTCTCCAACAGGATTTGCAAACAGGGATGTAAATAAAAGCTACATGCTAAATGTAGTCTCGACATGATGATTTCAAGCAACCAAGAAGTGTGAGAGGGCAGTGAGGGCCTAAAATAAAGGCAACAAGTAAGGACCCTGAAAAGAGTCTCTAGTACTATACCACCATGAACTAGAGGTGTTAATGTCCTTGGAAGATATGCTGTTGCTTTTTCCAGCAAAGAAACACATCAGAGGAAAGAGGATGCATGAAGTTTGTCTCCCAAAGGAAAAGGTATCAGAGGAGCGGAGCTTATCTAGAAAAAACACGAGTTAAGGATCCAGCTCTGCTGAAACAGGGAAGGTGATCCCAGCTGAAACACTAAGACTATGCACCTTGTTTGTGGCTCTGCTGCAGAAAGCTTCTAGGGCAGCACACGCGCTTTAAAGTCTTATCCCATAAACCTGAGTAAACTACATTGGGAAAACACCCATCAGGAGAATATGACCAGAACTTAGTGACCCCTGGTGAAAGCAAAACAAGACTTACAAGTGCTTTACCTGTTTTAACAGACAATGGTTTTGTAAGAAACTATTCGTTTTTTGCACTGAAAACAGATGACTGTCAGAGTTACAACACTGCAATAACTAAGCTTTTGGTCCAATCCAGCACACCAGTTCCTACACAGTTTTGCCATTACCACTCAGCCTGCAAATGTTGCAGTGATTTCGCATTTGGATTATGCGCTCTGAATTGGAAAGCACATTAAAATAAACAATATTTCCTATTTCTCCTTCATTCCAGTTGCAATGACCACAACATCAAATACATCATGGCATACAAGTAGAAATTAAATTAACAAAGTTGAATCAATACGATTTATAGCAAAACCATTCTATTTTCTCAAATTCAAGAACACTTTTGATATTCTTAAGTTTAAAAAGTAATTAACATCAAGATATTAAAACAGAGGAAAATTTCCCTCTCACCTACACCACTGTTGTTATACAAATTGATGATTTATTATGGTCTTCTACCAGTGTGTAAAAACATCATATGTATGATAAAAATAATATCTTGTTTTTAGAACAGCACAATTAGTGAAACTACTCCCACAAGCTAAGAAACTCTTTTTGTAAGGTCTGTTACAATAAGAATAAAAATCTGTCTTTTGTAAACTACCATGGTGACCTCTCCTGGTAGAAAAATATATGACTTCTAACCATGAAAATGCTCAATCAGATTAATCCTCAAAGGAGGGATTACACCTGGCACACTTTATTTTTTAATGACATATCCTTAAAGATCTAGATTCCATTTACAATCAAAAACCAGCACATAAACTACTAGATCATTAAGAAAACATTACTGTCTCCTGCTGTATAGGCAAAAGGCTATACAAGAGGGTTGGGCAACATTTGAAAAGTAATTTTTCAATAGAATCATCTTAGAGTAAGAAAAAAATTGGGGACATACATATTAGGGAATTAAAATATGGGACAAAGTGGAAGGATCGAATGTTACCTAAAAGTGACACAACGAAGAAAGCCTAAAAAAACAAATGGGTGCAAGCATATGCAAAGTATGCTGAAGGCATAGCATTTTTTCCTTTCCTGGTATAAAAATTTTAAACAAAAATAATAATTTCCATGGGAACTTTAAGTAAAAATACTCCTAGTTTGTTGGTGGTTTTTTTTAATTTTTAGTTTCCATCATTTAGCTACTGTGATATTGAACTCAGACAACTTCAAGGTTTGCCTATGGTCACAAAAAAGTCTGCATTACTACATCTTCGTGCAACTCTTTGAGATTAGTTCAAGACATTCTTTGCTTTGAAAAAACACCCAACAATATTAACTGGTAAAAATACATAAATTTGTTGCATAGTATGCACACACACCTGAAAGAAAGCTTTATACCTCAGGAAGCAGACCTGTCCATGTAAGTTTGACAACCTACCAGAGAAGTGGCTGAAGAAGCAACATAATTTTAAAAACTATAGAAAATAAGATTTTAGAGGATCATTCTTCAAGTAAGGACTATAAAGTGAAGACTTACATACAAGTTACAAATATTAAAAGTCAAAAAGAACAGTTAAGTAAGCAGATTTCTTGTAATGAAATATACCACAAGCAAGCAGCACTGACTTGGTTGATCTGTTGAACTCAGGAAATTTCAACAAACTGAAGCAAAAGAGAAGGAAAATGGTGAGAACTCTGGGAAATATGGTCAATGGAAATAGATTTCACCTGTGACAGGAAACCAAGGTAATGATAAAGGTGCATATATTTATTTCAAGAACAAGTAGATTAAAACCAACTCTAATATTTAAAGACTGACTTTTTATTATTTTAATTATTTATTACAAATTTATCTGTAAACACATCAGTGAAGAACTGAAGTATGAAATTACTGCAAGCAGATAGGGTTTCTAATTAAAAAGAAGTAATACTATGCCTGTTCTCTTAATTTCTCAGAATATGCGTTTGACATTAAAAAAAAAAAAAAAAACAAACAACAGGTAAAGATGATGGAACAAAAAGACTGTTGTCAGGTTTTGCCTTCTTTGATGTTCCTGTCAGAAAAGTGCATGAGGACACAGCTCTGCAGATCAGGCAGAAATCACAAACTCATTCTGCACTCAGTCACATTCTATTTAAGGAGCACTTATGAAAACCATTGGGAAGGTAGCAAATAAACACAAGTAATAATTAAGAGTTGATTCTGTCAAAGACAGAAAGTGAACAGTGTTGACTCAAGATTAAGTATTGGCTATAGAAAATCCCATAATCACTGTTCTTGACTTGCATTTGGAAGAAGCTATTAAAAAGACAAATGAACACTGACAAATATCTCCATGAGGGCCAAAAATACCTAGATTAATTAAGTAGGGACAAAAAAAAAGCACCACCACACAGCTATTTAAGAGGTTATTTTTTCCTTGTTTTTGCAGGAAGTATTAATCCATTTTTTAAAAGGAATTTTAAACCACTTCCAAAATTCTGATACTTACATGCCTTTCGGGAGCAGGCTTTACCATGTGGTCCACAAAAAGGCAAAAAAGCTACATTCCCTCTCCTATCCTCAAATTGTTGCTCTTAGAACAGGAATGTCAAACTCATTTTCACCGGAGGCCACATCAGCCTCGTGGTTGCCTTCAAAGGGCCAAATGTAATTATTACTACAGTAGGTACTACTACTCCTATATATATACAGTCCTAAAATTACATTTGGCCCTTTGAAGGCAACCACGAGGCTGATGTGGCCCCTGGTGAGAATGAACTCAACACCTCTGTCTTAGAACATACATCGCACTCTGGTTACTCAACTTCTGGTACTCAGGCATAGCAAGATAATTTGTCAGGCTGTATCTCAAGTTCCTAAATACTATCCTGGGCAAGATTATTTCAGAAACTTGGTTTTAGTATACAATAGAACAAGTTCTCTCTTCTCAGCAGTCCCAGTTACAGAACTGCCATAGTCATCCCTCATACTGCTCTTTTGGCTCATCATACTGCTCGCTTTTGCCAATTTGTTCTTGTGATCAAAATGGAAGATTTCTCAAGAGAGCACCTGCTCCGATATTCGGGGCATGAGATAGTGGAAGAAATGCACAGGAACATCAGACAGGGAACTTTAAAAGAGGCATGACAGACTTCTTCCAGAAGTCAGGTATTAAGCACTCAGTGCACCAAATCATGATCTGACAACAGGTGATTTGACAACAAAGGTGACATAGTGGTGGAAGTTTGTTACAGACCACGTGATCAGGATAAGGCAGCAAACAAAGTCTTCTTTAAACTCCTCAAGAAAGTTTCTAGACCATGCCCTGGTTCTTACAGATGACCTTAATTCAGATAGCACCTATTCAAACAGCAACACAGTGGGACGCAAGCAGTCTGAGAGATCTCTGGAATGTTTCAGGCGTAACTTTTAGATACTGGTATTGAATGAAAACTGGTGATGAGACACAGCTTGATCTGCTGTTCAGATATACAAGGAAAAACTAGTTGGGGATATAATAATCAATGACAATGCCTTGGATGTAGTGTACGAAAAATAATGTAGTTCGAGAGTGTGAAGAGAGTACAGACCCTACAGTCCAGGAAGGCAAAGTTCCCATTATTCAAGGAACTGCTAGGTGGGATCCTGTTGGAGACAGCTTTGAAGGGTCAACAAGCTCAGGATAGCTAGCAGGTCTCTAAAGACAACCTCATCCAAATGCAAGGAAGCAATGAAAGCTAACAGGAGAACAAGGGAAGTGATTATTCCGTTTTAAATAGCACTCATTAGGTTGCACCTAGAATACTGCACCTGTTTTTTCCACCACTACAAGAAAGACTTTAATAAACTGGAGCAAGCTTCACATAGGGGCCATCAAGGTGGCCAGGGCATAGGTCCATGCCCTATGAGGAAAGGCTGAGGGAACCGGAGTTGTTCAGCCTGGAGAAATCGATGCATGGGGAACCTCTGAGCTGCCTCCAAATATGTACAAGAGGGTTATTGAGAAGGTGGAACCAGGTTATTTCCAGCAGTGCAAGGCAGGAAGAGGAAAGAAAACAGACCATGGCAGAAGGATGAAAGACGACAAGCTAAAACTGAAACAAGGGAAATTCATACTGGATGTAACGAAAACTTTTTTCACCACGAGGGATGGTCGGGTGTTGGAACACGCTGCCCTGGAAGGCTACACAGTCTCCGTCTTCAGAGGTTTTCAAGACCCAACGGGATAATGCCCTGAGCAACCTGGTCTGGGCTGATCACTGATCCTGTTTCGAGCAGGAGGTTGGACTAGAGACCTCCTGAGGTCACTTCCAACTCAAATTATTCTATGACTGTATGAAAAGAAGAAACCACCAACACATATGGATCCAGAGTTCTGTGAGATCCAGCATTTGCATACAATGACAAGTGGAGATGGTGCTCCCTCCCGTTATACAGTCTGTAACTAGAGTGGCCACGATTATTTTGGAAAACCCTATTTACCTTTCCTGCTTGGAAAATTCCAACACCTGCAAGAGCTGAAGAGAAGGACAGACAGTGCAAGTTTAGAAGGCAGATGGTAATGTAGTATTGTTTTCAGTATTGCAAACAATTTATTCACAACTGTGGCCCATCCCATTGCACTTTTTTTCCCCAGATATTGTACAAGAATTTTCTCATGCAGCAGATTTTAAATACTGACGGATGGATGGGTGAAAAAGCTCCCAACAGTACAGCTCCAGGACCAAAGAAAGCATGGGAAACTAGAGATTCCTTTTCATACCACACTACATGTAGCAATCTGTATTAAAAACAACCACAAGTATATTTAAGCTTTGTAAACTGTGAAATAACATGTGCATTGTTGTTCTACCTAGAAGTCTTGTGATTCATTTTAAACACTATTTGAAACTCTAAGCTTCCCTCTGCAAGTATAAAAAAATCAGAAGGAATTATATTCTTCACTATCTGTTCTGTTGTTGTTTATTAGCACGTTTCATTGTGCCAATGCTACTGTCACTTCCCTCATTTGCTGGCTTGCTAAATAGTCAGAGGAGAAAAAGAACAACCAGGAATTAACAAAGATCATACAATGTCTCAGAGATTACGGATTTGCCTTAACATTCAAATGCCGGGCCAGAGAGTCACATTTTTTTTCCTCCAGAATTCACTTGTATTTTCAGAAACTTGAAAACATATGCTTGGGGGGGAGGGGGAAGACAGGAAGTGTTTGGGGCTTTTTTCACTTCAAGTTCCAGCAACTGCTTCTTCAGCCCCCTTTTTCCTTTCAAACTACAAACACTGTTTTGGAGGGCCTTCCTAATACGGTATTCTCTCCTTAGTACATTCACATAGCTTGTCTGAATGATAGGTTTCACACTTGACAAGAAATTACCCAACACCACCCAGATGTACTAAGAACATTAAAAAATTAAGTCTTTAAAACACAAGACTTCAGTGGCTTAGAACACATCTGCAGTTACATTTGTAACTAGCATGCCATATCTGCCCCAGTGACACATACTATCCAAAACTGTATTTGGCACATCATCTCACCCGCTCTAAGAAAATACAAAAACATTTAAGTGCCCACAACTATCAATTGCTATCCTTCTTATCAGACCTTACCAACTTTCAACATTACAATTTTGAAGCTGATCCTTCCCAACTGTTAATCTACCTCAGTATGATGAAAAGCAGTTTTCCACAAGTGGGAAAATACCACAATCATCACACAATAGTATTTATTTGCTACTGACACACTAATAGAGCTATGCAAAGAATTGCACGTTTCTTTAATCAGAAGAGAAACAAATCGATTTCATTTTGAACTTGATCCAACAAACGCTTTGGTTCAATTTTGTTTCTTACCATACTGGCAGCCTCCTCTGTTCTCAGACGCTTTCTGGGGAGCAGAATGACATGGAAGGCAAAACACATATGCATGTGTTTTCATATTTCGGTGGGAGAAACTCTCTCTGGTTACATGACCAGCCAACTATGGCTTGAGGTAGATCAGAGTGATGACCTACTACACAGTAAAAAGGACAACGATCTCCAGGCTTCTGTGGAGTTAGCAGTCTCCTGGGTAAAATGGGAGATGCAGTTTGAAATTCCTGCAGGTAAAGGTGGGGAGAAGTGCTCCAAGCAAGTGCCTAACCATTTAGCTACTAGAAACAAGAAACCCCACAAGTGTATGAAAAAGAACTGATTTCATTAATTCTAAAAGCAATCTTTCAAGTGTTGTAATTGAAGTGCATTTACTTCAGAGCAAACTCTAAGATTCACACTTTTAAGACAAGTGCATTATAGGCAAATGAATCTACAGTAGCCAGCAGAAAAGCTAATCTCTGTGCTGGCCATTTCTAGGAAGGAAGCTCAGGAAACAGTAGGGAGGAAACTAAACTCAAGAGAGGTCTCCTCCAAGGTAAGGTCGTAACACAAGGTGGCCAAGAAATTGTTCCAGCACTGCCACTGACTATGCGTGATTCATTTGTTGGATGATAACATCATTTGAAAATAGCTGGTAGTGCTATGTGGGCACTATGTGAACCACACATCTGTCTTCATCTAGTTATTTTTTGCCCAACAATAATATGTGTCTGCACATGCATGTACCGTCTACACAAAAACAATCAGCTCAGCATTGAATCCTTGCCAGTATTACTGTTTTGAGTGGTGGTTATACTGACCTATCATCACTCTACGTCTTTCAGTGAGTATGAGAAGACTATATATGATTGGCAGAATACTGCATTTTGTTTGACACTGAATATGGTTTAAAGGCCAAGCAGCATTTGATACAGGATTAACACTAATTAGAAACCCAAAATAACTCAGAGATCCTAATGATGGCTTAGTCAATTGCATGCAAAGGCTGAATATACTAATGTAGTCTAAGCCATAGGAAAATAAGCAAGTAACTTATTTTTGTTTTCAGAGGGAAAACCAAAATCCATCACATTAGAAGCCACTACTTAGAAAAAAAAAAAAAAACCAACACAATAAGAATACTGAGATTATCAGACATCAAGATCAGAGGATTAGAATGGCTGAAATACAGATAGTGTGAGCAACTGTTTAAAAGTGACTTAGTCATTTTTTATGAAGGATACTTTATCTCAGTTCTTAACTTTCTACAGGTGAAGAGGGGTGGGGGGCAGGAACAGAGGAGGAACACTGTCTAATTTGTACTTGTATTTCTCACCTACTTCAAATTAACACTTAAAAATATTGTATGTATGTTGCAACAGTTTATAGATGGTTAGAATCATTTCAGTTGGAAGAGACCCTCAGGATCATCAAATCCAAACACAACCTAACTCTTAGCACTAAACCATGTCCCTGAGTGGTCTGAGGCTTTAGCCAAGGCAGGGCCTTTGGCCCCCCAGAGGCAGTACTTCCCTCAGAAGTGGGTCAAGCCTGCATGTTGCATATTGAGCTTACTGTTCCCTTTGGAAAGCTCTGTTCCCTTCAGAATGGAGTCTCCTGTGTTTCCTTTAGAAAGGGAGCCTCCTGCCTACAGAATATCCTGTTCCACACTGCACAAGACTGATGAACACCAGTTGTCCACTGTAAGAGCTACAGGGTACAGTTCCATACCTTATGGAAAGTAAGTACATAAAAACTGTTAATCTATCAAGTACTCTCATACTGTAGAGATCTAGAAAATAATCATCCCCATTAAACTATGGCCTTTCTTTAACAAAAGCAGGTAATATTTTAAGTGTCCCAGTAGCATGCTTTGCATGCGGATTTTTAACAGTTCTCACGCTTCTTCACCTAAAGCAACTTAGATTTAGTCAAACTGACTAAAGTCTTTCCCAAAAAAAAGTTCACTTACCATCCAGAAAAGGGTTCCAGTGGCAAATTCAGAATAATGCTCTATAGTGGATAGTACACTGAATATTAAACAAATCAGCACCAAAAGAAATCTGCAAAAAGAAAACAGCATTTAGTGACTTGTGAAGCTGAACTGTAAATCCAGATCTAGTTTTACGTCTCTCATTCACATACCTTTTTTCATCACAAGTATTTTATGTTCAATCAGTTCATTCTTTCTAGTCAAGTGAATATCACCAGTTTACATTCAATAACTTTTAAGAAACATGGAATAAAAATGACAGGAAGGCTGAACAAAGTTAAATCAACAGGTAAAACTTGCATTATCAAGTATAACTTCCCATAGAAGCTCATCATAGTAGATATTTCGTGTTTCACTGATTGCTGCATAACTGATGTGCTGCAATAGAAAGGTATTATAACTGACAATGCATTCATTAAAATAGAATTAGACATATGACTGGAGTGGGGAACAGTAACCTCAATGAAAAAATGTTCCATTCAGTGCATTCCATAAATTCAAAATACACATAAATATAGAAGAAACAGCTACTACCACAGTATTCCTAGTACCTCAATTTAGATCAAGAAAAAAATTCAGAAGTCTCAAAATATATACTCCTGCCTCCAAAAATAGCTCAAAAAGCAAAATTTAAAAGTCATGAGAATTGGAAAACAAAATGGGCAATTGAATCCTAGTTGATTAAACACTTAAATGCTGGTAGAATGCCCATTACTTCGATGCATTCAATGTCTTGGCCCTTTTTCCACCATTGGTAATATGATAACATTTAAAAAACTGGTGAAAATAAATGATGTATGAAAAACTCTGATGGGTAGACCACAAATACAGATTTCTGATATGTTTGCACTACAGCTTTCATCATCTCTTAAGGTCATGCAGAAAACAAGAGAAAAATAAGAAAACTGAAATTTCTTCCACTAGCAGCCAGAAACATTCCCTCTCGTGCCCCAGCTCATCCAACTGTCATTTTCTGATTCCATGCCAAGAGGTTGTATCTAAACTCCTAAACTCCCAAACTCCAACACCAGCAATTAAAACCTCCGTAGTCCTGTATGTAACGAGACAATTTTTCCAATGAGAAACCCTTCTGAAGAAGATAAACACTACTGACAATGCTAGTTCAAGAATTTCAAAGCAAACCACAGGCTAACAGCACTGATGGCTGTACTGTTAAAATTGTGAGAATTCAGCAAACAGATAGAAACACACTAAATACACTTAATGTGCTTTTGGCGGCTTTTACATGAAAAATATTGGAGGAAGAACTTATCAGAAAGGGCAAAAATTCCTGTTCAACCTAGAAATCACTGACAAGACGAATTCCTTAGGAGTATATCCAGGAATGTGCCCTGGTCAATATTTTTATCAGTGTTCTGGAAGAGGAAATGAAAAGCACCTCTTCAAGTCCACCCATGACACAAACCAGGGATTCAGTCAATAAACCTGAGGGCAGAGCCACTGGTTAGGGGTGCCTAGACAGGGTTAAGGAACAAGCCTACAGGAATCTCATAAAGCATGGACAAACGTCAAATCCTGCAAACGGTATGGAGCAGGCCCAAACCCACACTGGATGATGACTGTCCATATCTTGGACTGCATTCCCTGTAGCCCTAGTTCCCTTTTGCCAGACTACACCTGGGGTGGTGCACACAGATGGGGCACTGGGTACAGCACAGAGGTGATAGACCAGAGGGAGCCTGGTGAAGGACAAAAGCATCATGAGGACAGCCCTGGCCCAGCATGAGGGACAGGTGCCACCACTGTAATGGCAGGGGAAGCCCTATCCCTACTGCCCATGACATTCCCACATGCCCCAAAGTCCTGTACATCTTCCAGACACCTCATCTGTTCCCTTCACCTCTTTCTGCCCGCAGGGGTTGCCAGTTTGTAAAACGTCATACACCACTTGTTCACAGATTGCTCTGCGATTGGCTTATAGGACCATCTGCCTCTTCCTGCCTATGTCAGAAGGGCATCAGAGTGGGATGCTCCTGCCTATGATATACTAGGAGACCCACACTTTCTATGTCATATCCCATATGCTTTCATACTTCTCTGTGATTGGTGGTTGTCATTTTCTGAAACCATCATACTCAGATGATCTCAGACCACCCTCTGACTGGCCACTCATTTCCTTTGGACCAGGAAGTGATCATATAAATATATATATACACAGATTTATATATATAGGAATATATATATATATAATCTATAGACTATGGAACTGTAGTGGGTTGACCTTGGCTAGATGCCAGATGCCCACCCAGCCACTCTTTCATTCTCCTTGACAGAACAATGGTAGAAAATAAGATTAAAAGGCTTGTGGTCCAAGATAAAGACAGGGAGATCCCTTACCAATTATTGTCACTGGAAAACAGATCAAACTTGAGGAAAATGAACTTAAATTATTGGCAGCTGAAACAGATTTGAATAGTAAGAAACAAAGAAAACTAAAACATTACCTGTCGACTTCCTTTCCCAGGCTCAACTCCTTCATTCACAGCTCCTCTACCTTCCTACCTCACACACACCCTGAGTGGCACAGGGAGATGGGAAATGAGAGGTTGTGGTCAGTCCATAGCACTTTTCCTCCTCCTTACATTGTTCCCCTGCTCCAGTGTGGACTATTCCAGAGGCTGCAGTCCTTCAGGATAAATCTGCTCTCTCCAGGGGCTGCAGGGAAACCTCTGCTCTGGTACCTGGTGCACCTTCACCCCCTCCTGCTGTTCCTCTCACCTCAATGCTCACAAGGCTGCTTCTCACTTTATTTTTCCCTCTCACCTCACAGCATATGCTGTGTTTCTGGCTTTTCCTAAATGTTTTTTCCCAGAGGAGCCCAAATGGTGGCTGTGGGGCTCAGCTGTGGCCTGTAATGGTTCTGCCAGAGCTGTCTGGAATCATCTGTGTCTGGCATGGAGCACCGTGGCCATTCCTCATAGAGGCTGCCCTGCAGCTCCCTGCCAGACCCTGAGCATCTGCACCCAACGAAAGAATATATAGTATAAAATTATATTTATACAGTCCTAAAATTACATTTGGCCCTTTGAAGGCAACTGCGAGGCTGATGTGGCTGCTGGTGAAAATGAGTTTGACACCCTTGCTATAGAATATATATTACTTGTGTATATATACACAGATGTCAGGAAGCAGTGAGAGTGAGGCTGCTCCACTGAAGTCAGGCACCAAGGGTGACAACTGCACAGGCAAGGCCACCCCTTAACTCACCAGGATGCAGATTTGCAATTTGCAGTACCTAAGGAGGGCTGAGGTTGTGCGAGCAATCAGCTCCATCAGCCTTTCAGTGGTTTGTCACACGAGGTGAGGTAGGGAGGCAGGTCCAGCATCCATTCAAGAAGCACAGGCAAGAACAGCAAGGGACATGACTACAATGTAAGTCCAAGGTCTGCCCAAGAGACCAGCACTGGTATAAGACTGGAGATAAAACTACCTACAACATAGATCCAGGTTTAGCTCTTGCAAAGAACTGCTTGTGTATGGAAACACCCAGAATACATGTTTACATCAGATGGAGGGTAGAATGAACCAACAGTCCTTATGCAGCACATTCAAACCACGACTAGAACCAGGGAAAACTGGAGAATGCTCATATCTATGGGCACACAAAGGCCCTTCAGCTTTCTTTTTCCTCTTATAGGAATGCTTCAGATTTTCAGTCTGCTCAGGATCCCAAGGAACACTGAACAGAGGATAATGAACACTGAAAACAATTCTCATTCACATAACTGACATGCTTGGTCCAGTCATTCACACACTGCAAGTCAAGTGCATGTAAGAACTAACACAGGCAAAGAGGGACAGTTGTTTCTCAGCTGCCACACAGAAAATAGCTGACTTTGTTCAAGCCTAAAGTTGGATTTGAAGATACAAAAAAATCCTGCTTAATATCTGAAGTCAAAGGGAAAGCATTGTCCACGAGAAACTGAAGCAGACAAACTTCTTACCAGAAAGGTTAGGTTTATATACATATATATATGTATATATGTAATATCCCCATGGTGGCAGTTGTGATTGTTTCTTGAAAACAATGTAGAGTTCAAATTCAGCATATGACCCTTTTTAATATAATGGATAATCAAACATTACACGAAGCAAATCTATACACTTTCACAGACAAAAGAATATGAATGAGTCTTTAGTTCAACAAAACCAAGCACCTTATTTAGCATGTTTATAGTTAATATTTCAAAATTTCCCAAGACATTTGAGCACAGACAGCATGTTGAGGGAGGTGAGCCCTCTCCTCAGCACTAGTGAGACTGCACTGGGAGGACTGGGCCCCAGTTTGGGCTCCTCAGTGTGTACAGACAGGGACACAAGGGAGCGAGTCTGGTAGAGGATCCCCAGGGCACGGCCATGCCTGGAGCACATGACCTGCATCGGAAGGCCAACAGCACTTTCCCATGGCACAGGAGCAGCCTCTCTCCCTACTAATCCCACTTGCACACTGGCACTGTTTCAGCAGGACAGCACGCTGCCTGTCTCGCATCATGGTCACCAGTGACAAGGTTCAAGCACTGGGGGCCACTTGTGTGGGAGGAGGCCATGAACTGTCCTGTGCCCATCACATTCAGTTCCAGCTGGCTTGGAAACTGAGAGAGACAACACTGTGGAAAAAAACAGTTCCGAAACTTCACTATTACATGCCGAAATTTCAGCCAGTCAGCAAAGTTAATAGCACCCTTCCTCCAGCATATTTAAGGAAGACATGAGCGGCCACTCATGGCTGGAGACACACTCCCTGGGGGAGAGGGCAGTGTGTGTCAAAAAGGGACACACACCCCACAAGGGACTGTGACCCATGGGCAAACCATGCTGGAGCAGATACACCTGTATAAGGACTGATGCCTATGGATAACCCTTCCAGGGCCCTGAGGACACCAATAGGTCTGAATGTCATTAATGAGTCTCACCTAGGGGGCTCCACCCATGTCCCCTTGCCCAGGGCCCCAAGGGCTACACTTTAGTCCTGGACTCTGCCTGAATTATGTGGTGAGTGTACCTGGGCCCAGACCCATCTCTGATCTTGTCTCCTGAATGGCCCTTGGACCTAAACTAGGGGTAGGTTGTTTCCAGTCTCGTCTGTGACCCTGACTCAACATCACAACTTGTCTGGAGCTGCCAGTGGACCCTGTTATCAGCACCCTGCTCTGCTCACTCTATTTGGATGCTGCGGGTAAGACGTGGGCACCTTGGTGAGGACACTGTCCCTGCTTGTGGTGGGATCAGCCTCTGCTTCTGGTTTGCTCCCTTTCATGGAGTAGCCCTGACCTTGCTGCACCCTGACAAACTCATAGGAAAGAGCAGCAGAAAAAGGTTGTTATGCGGAGTCACAAGAATAAATGGTCACATACCACCTCAACCTCCCTCGATGCCTGTCATCCTTCTGAGTCTGGATGGACTGAGTGCAACCTGTGTTGCATATACAGAAAGCTGAGACTGGAGGAGGATGGAGGTTTAATGTGTTTGGTTGTTTGTGGTGGTCTGTTTTTTCCAATAACTGAATCAGTGCTTATAAGTTTGTGTTGTTTGGCAACAAATCCCACAGAATTCCCTGCCTTGAGACTGTTCTGCCTATGACTCCAAGCTCCTAGCCAGATCATGAGTGTTGTCCTGAGAGGTGGAAGATATGGGCATGAATCTCCTTAGTCTCAGAAGGATGTTAAGCCCAAGGGCATGTGTGGTTTCTAAGCAGGAGTAGCGAGAGCCCATCATTAACTCCAAGTAGAAAGACAAACATAAAAGAATTATTTCAGTAGCATAGTGGTAAGGAGGTGGCTTCAGACTGTGAAACTTTTTCTTACCTAGGCACACAGTTTAGGTCTGTTGGTTCTATCCCAAGGTAGGATGAATAAATAAATAAAAAATCGTAATACATTATTTTCCAAAGAGGAATTTGAAACAGTTCAGTGTTCGGTGTTTTGGTTTTGGTTTGGGTTTTGTCGCTGTTTGTTTGTTTGTGGGTTTTCAGCTTTTTTTCTGAGAGCTGCTCAAAGGAGACCAAGAGACCTAAAGAAACAAGCTTTTGAGGTTCCCAGCTCCTCAAAGGGCAGCAATCTTCTGGATGTCTTCAGTAAATCTCTCCTGATGCCCAGCCGCTATCTGGTTCTCTTGAACTGTATTCTGAGTATGCCCTGCATTGGTCTTACCTTACCTGAGAGCCAGCTCGTAAAGGCCTGACATCTAGTAGCACTGTGTAAGAGAACAAGCCAAACTTGTGCTGCCTGGAGTAAGGGGCAGATGGAGCCAACAGGGAAGCATCTTTGTCATGCACACTGGACATTAAAATCTGATTTCACTGAGTCTCTCATATACAGAAAGCTGTTTCCCCGCTTTGGATGGTGTGAACAAAGAAAAATATGTTCATCGTGGGCACCTTAATGATTTCTAGTTCTTCATTAATGGCAAATACTTGGGGCTGAAATATCCTTAGAAAAAATAAGGCTGCAAGTTAAAAGAGATCCAGATAACACATCTTAGCCAGGGCTAGCCGTGCTTTTAGCATGTGACAGATCTTGGCCACAGTCTCACGATTCACTAGTTATACAGCCCATCACCTAGTCCTACTACTTCTTTCACTTCAACATACACAAGTTGCTGAGCATATTATTCAGCAGTTTTACTTCCAGCTCAAAACTTTTATCCCTTTGAAAATGGTGATGTATTATAGGGGTAGAGAGACATGCCCAAGTCATAATAAAACTGATACATAGCTTACATGAGTCACTACGCTGACCAAAGATAAGCCAACCAGCAGAGGGGGCAAAAGTCTCACCTTCTTCCTACAGTCACTGTTACTGGAGAGTCATACACCAGAAAACACGACAACAAAAAACACTGAGCAAAGCATTGAGAACAGGAGACTATGAAACACAAGCCAGCTTTTGTAAAATAGAAAAGAGCAAGCTGATAAGGAGTTTACAGCACAAGTGTAATGTCAGCGTCCAATACTAGTAGAGTCTGGGCATGGGAAGATGCAAATCTTTACCCTTTCCTTAACATGCCTGTTAGGCCTCAGAAAAAGTAACCAAATGTGTAAACCTTAAATAAAGAGACAAATCACAAAAAAGCTGATGCAAGGTGCAAAGGTTTATGTGCATAAGGGAAAACAATCAGTGCCATTTATTTATTAAAGGGCCTAGAACTGTGCAAAGGCTGCTAATACAGCCTGCAAGTTTTGTAAATCCCAGCTATTTCTTGCTTCCCTCCTGTATTTATTTGTTGAGACACACTCTCTTTTTTTCCAATTCAAAACCACAAATTAAAACAATCCACGGGTCCCTATAATTCACTTAATTTATGGCACTATTCGTTGTGGCCAGTGAGTGTCACTCTTTCCCAGTGAATTACAAAGACACCATTCTTTTCCAGCACAGGATAGGCTGGACAGTCTATGGATAGAGTATCATTCCTCATATAAAACGTATTTATCTGAAATGTAGAATCGCTGCAGATCACTTTTAGTCATAAAAGATCAAGACTTGCTTTTAGCAAGAGGGGAAGAGTTAGCTTCAGAGCCCCTGGAATATATTCCAGTTTCAATAATCTCCTTTCCCAAATCCAAATCCCAGTGTAAAACTCTTCCAGTAACGTCAAGCAGAAAGTTCTCGTCTTCGTATACTATATTATTAACAACTTCAAGCACTGCAGTGCTACATCTAGCTTGTCACTTTTGTTAGTTGCATGACACAACAGAATGATACTTACACAGCATATGAAAGTCAAGGCTATCAGTGAAGACACACTTGAGACCAGCACTCAGAGCAAGGCAAGCAAGAAAGTCAGCTCTAAGCAGTAGTAGGCCATCATACTGTATTATTCCAAGACAGCTCAAAGTAGGGATGGATGGGCTTGATACTATCGACCTTGATTCCAAAATAATGAGAAATCATCACAGCCTGTTTATTTGAACCTGGAAGAACAGGAAGCCTTGCATAAGAACTTTGGGTAATGTCGGAAAGCCTGAGACTCAGCCTGAACACCAGAAAGCACAAGGAGACGTTAGCAACTAACATCATGATGGCGAAATGAGTGGCTTCTTTGTCCGAGCAATACAAAGCCATGCTAAGCAGTAGCAAAAGCACCCACAGGAGGTGGGTACAGACTAAGTTGCAGTGAGGACAAAGTCAAAGATAACATCAGCCTGCTGAGTGAATAAGGAAATCAAGTTCCCTACAACTACCAATAGCAAGAACAGAAATGAACAAACAAAATGGGGGAAAAAAAATAGAAAGCAAGCTCGATTCAAAGACAGTTCACCTAGTCAGCCAGCACGCCATGAACTGTTAGTAAATATGTTGTTTCAGTAATCTTTAATCACAATAATGCTCTGTCACTGATAAAATAGGTTTAGAAGACAATGCAAAAATTTCTATGGAATTAGAGATACGTGCTGTAGGAGGGAAGAGCAGGTATCAGTCTTGCACAGCTCAGCAGCAAACTGCAGTGGCAGCATTCTTCCAAGTAGCTTGTCACAGGAGAAAGCTGTGGTTTATAAAAACAATTTTCTTCTTATTGAGCCCATCTTGGCTGAAAGATGCAACCAGCAAGTGTCCTCGATTGTAAATCCTAAACCAATCTCAGCAATTTTTCATTTTTATCTGATGTGAAGCACATGTTTATTTTCCAGCTAGGCAATTTGTATGGAGAGAGGAAAAAAAGTGTTAATTTACATTAAAACTGCTAATAATTACACAGATAATCGTCAGGGCCCTATGGACCCTGACCTCAGCCTGTCCCAGTCCCCAGGGACTTCTTCTTCAGCTACCACTGGATTAAGGCATTTCTAAAATACGTTGTAGCCCACAGCAGAGATGTATTTCTCTTCACATACACAACCTAAATGAATGACTGCAGGACATCCACCTCTTGAGCTGAATTAGGGGACATTTTATCAGGAGATCATCCAGACTGCTTATGATCATTTTGCTTCGTGATTTAATAGTGAGAGCACAAATCCCGTTATCTGACCCAGTTTTGCCAGTACTGAATGGCTGCTAGCATATGACCATTCAGAATGAGAGAATTTTGAGGAACGTGAGACAGACAAACATGTTATGAATCAAGCTTGACATAAGATTCTTTCTTAAGAAATTAAGAGTGGGGCTCAGAAGAAAGCAGCTGAGGACTGTTGCGATCTCAGTTCATTCATTAAAATGAGGAAAAAAAAGGCAAAAAGGAAAATAAATATGTCAGTGGTAGTCCTTGTAACCTCTTTAAGATGGTCATCTTATATAGAAGGATTTCCATTCTGAACTATTATTTGATGCTTTTTACATCATTCTAAGCATGTAATATACACTTGGTCAAAGGACTGGAGTGCTACATTTTTGTCTATATGAAGGGAGAGCAATTCCACAAACTCTGGAAAATAACTATGAGGCAGAATTGCAGGGGGAAGCTAATGTGTAAAATGAACACAGCAAAAAACCCCCACTTTCTTTCTGAAGTGCCTCAAGCAGCCAATTCAGGTTTTGCTCATTTGATGATTTCTTGTGCTTCCATTGTCTTGTTTTGATGATAAAAATAATTTTCTGTTTCTGTTGTCTTTTCTCAGCTCATTTCCTTCCACAGTTTTTGCAGCTAAAATGCTATTGTCTACAGAGACAGTGAATTCTGGACATCGTTTTAGATGCCAAACAGAAGACAACAGGAACCTCTTTTGCAGGTAACACCTGAAGGTCACTTTAATTTCCATTATAACCATAAATCATCATTATTCCTAAACACTAAGATTATAGGATAAATTATTAAATTTAATATTGACAATACTAACATATCTTTAACTAATGTATCTTAATTTTTTTTTATTTGGACTAAAAATCATAAATATTTAACATTTAGAAAGATCTTTATCTGTCTTTTTATTTTTGAGGTTTTAGAGTTGAAATAGCGAAAATTTAAAAATACATCATTAAATTTAAATAGGTCTCCTTTTAATTTAATATTGATTCTAGGAATCAGTACACTAAGAAAGATGTAAAACAGATTCAGACTTTTATGTAGAGTATCAAGATAAAATAAAGGTAAGAATCAGTGTCATCAGTTGTAAACAATTTGGATGATGAACATAAACACACTCAATCATATCAAAATAAAGTTAAGCTTCTTACTAGCAAAGGTAAAGGCATCTTGAGAAGCAGATGGCATTAATTGCTTTCTGTATCCAAAGGTCAATTTTTATGTTCATGAGAGCTCATATTCAAATTAAATGCTGTGTATTTTTATGTACCATAAAAAGTGAGGATTATCTGCTGATTTCCTGATGTGTTAACAAAAAAATGTGTTTTTCCTGTACATTGCAATATTGCAATGACTATTTCAGAAGCTGTAAAACATGCTGATTCCATTACAGTAGAACTTGCTCCTGAGTTCAGCTCTGCTCCGTAACCTCTCACTCAAAAACAACATTAAAAATACTGTGCTACATGTCACTATTGTACATCTGAATCTACACAGAACCTGAAAGAATGGAAAGGATGTGTTAGGGCTCTGAGAGCACCAAGAGGCTCTGATTTCCATGACATGCATGAAGATCAACCCAATTCATTAGGTCTTCCTGCTAATGCCTTGTCACCCACCTTCTACCAGCGATACAGTCCCCACCTGCAGTCATGGTACAAGGGCATCCAGACTATTATGTGGAGCAGATTTTGGTTATTGAACTACTTTGTGGAAAGATTCAATACCTCAACAACTGGCAGAGCTATGGACCACATGAACATTCCTGGCAACTGGTGGACAACTTACATAAAGCTAAAACAAGGGCTTTTTACAAGTCCTGCTCCCAAACTGGACCTTTGCAAGGTACATGAACAGACTTTGATAGGAAGATGGTTGCTTTCAGGACCCTGGGTGCATCGATACACTCTATTTGCTCTGGCCAGCTTTTTGGTACACTCAGTGCCCTGGCAACATGTGCGATTACTTTCCAAATTCACCTCAGGACATGTCTACACAAATGTTGCTGGAGCTGAAACTGAGCTAGTTTGAACTGCGTTGTTTGAGAACTGCTGAAGGCAGCATACCTCAGCACAGGTTAGCTCTCTAAAATGCTAGGTGTGCTTTCTAGTTGGCTGTGGTACCAGTATCTGGCCTAGCTAGTTTAAAGTGGGTGCATGTGTGCTGCCATGTCCTGGGGCAACATGTCCTCGTGGAGCTCAGAAAGCCTGCAGTCCAAAAGCTGTGCAATCTCATCATCCATAAGATGTTAAACAAAGCAGCATTTCTACTCTCAAGCTTCTCTTTACACCGCATCTCCCTCTACATCTCCTGCTGCTGTCTGCAGCTGCATACTGCTCTGTACCTTCCCTGCCACCACCTGACCAGCACATTCATTGCACTCTATATTCCTTGTGTGACACCACAGAACCATACATCTGTGCTACCCCACGGAACCATACAAAAGTCATCCTTAACTCTACAAAAATTAATAGCTTCTGCAACCATGCCATTTTTGCAGATGTGTTCCATGGTCCTTTGTATGTGGAACAGACCACTGTGTATTGACAAAAACTGTATTTTATTGTCCATTACATTTCAGGTATCACTGGGAAATTTTGTAGAAGATTATCTACATCTCATTCTTTGTATGGATAACGTGAAGAAAAAAAATAATTGTTCAGCAGGCTTATACAGCATTAGTTCTTACACAGAAGATTCAGAATTCAGAAACAAATATTTTTTCTAGTGTGTATAATCTCAGTAAAAAGCTCTGTCTTTCCACTACTCTCTATCAGCTCATAGTAGTGAAAAAACTGAGATTCTCACTTTTGCCGCTCAGGTATGCACTTAACATGATTGTTTTCTATTGGCTTCCTCCAGGTTCTGTGACGTTCTTACACCATCCCCTTTAGAGTCCCACAAGACAGGTTCCTCTGAGTGCAAGGGTGCCTCAGCCCAAGGCCTTCCCAATACCAAGAGCTCCTTTTTGATCACAACTCCCCGAAATGCTGGAAACCTCCTCCACTAGCAATGTTTCAAATTTCAAACACAGCTTTTCTTCCTTTTTCCAAGTAGTCCCAAATAGAGGACCTAGATCTGAGATGCTCCAATAATCTTGCAGTACAGTCTGTGGGCTGCTGCCACCTCCAACAGGACAGAAAAGCCTGCTGAAGCTAGCGGGAATGGCAAGTACCTGATTACTGCTCCTCACAGCCAACATGAAAGTAGATCTTCCCATTCTTTACTTGAAGTGTTCAGACGTTGAACTTGGATCAGATAAGCAATAGTTTCTGATATTATCAGCCAAGGTCAGATAGACTGAAGATGGCAAAAGTAACAGAAGCATTTTGTAGTAGGTATTATATAAAAACAAATACAAAACCCCAAATGGTACTGTTCCAGGCAGTGATCTTACAGTACATGATTTCCATTTCACTTAACACAAGTAGCCATTCATGGATGGACACAACCTCAGTGTGAAGAAGCTGGAACTGCTCTCCTCTCTCACTGGATAAGTGTTTTCTGGAGTGGGAGGCAGGAAAGGACTGAAGCTGAGACCCCTGAGGTGCCTTTCAGGACCCATGGTATACATCGCAGTCCCAGAGACAGGTTTTAGCCACTGCTGGAGATGTTCCTGCCACAGCAGTGGAGCTGTTTGTACTCTCAGTGCACACCACAGGCTGTTGGAAAGAAGCCATGGGGTTGACCTGGGTAAGCAAGTGGTATCTGTGTTATGACAAAAGTGCTGGAGACAAGTAGCAGAAACAAAGGTCAAGTCCTCTCTGCTCTCCAAGTAAATCCATTTCCATAGAAATAAACAATCCTTTTGCACCTTCTTCTCTAATACAGCAGAACAACATTATCTTCTCCTTCTGATATCTTTAAACCAGTAGTCAGCACACATTGCCTTTATGTTTTTTAAGGTTATCATCTCTTACTGAGCCATGCAGGAAACTGCAGGTTAGTTTTGAGAAGTCTAAACCTAAAGATAAATGGTTTAATTAATTGCCAAACGATCTGCAGAATCCAACCAGCTACATCTCTGTTGCCTCTTAGGCAATCAGGAAACCTCCTTGTGAGTTGCTCTTAGCAACCTCTGGGATGCTAAACATAGTTCTAACCAATGACCTTTTTAAACATACTGGAGAAAAAAAAAACCTTGGGTGAGTGCCAAATTCCCTATAAAGAGCAGGACAATAGTTGAATATGTGGTACCACATAAAAACCTTTAGCAAGACTCACCACTGGCTTGTCTTTAGGTCTTTCTTCAAGATTTTGTTCGAAAAACAAGCTGTTCCCAACAGTGCAATGGCGAAGTTTACCAGTGTTAACTTGTCAACAAGTGATTACCAGGCCCTGGGTCTCCCAAAATATTTCTGATTAGATTTCTGGGACACTTATAGGTAAGGTAAGTGGGTGGGTGTGAGTTTAATATCATTGGCTTGGGGTGAAAGCACTTGAAGCTCATCATGTGCCAATTTCCCTTTCCCCACCACTGCCAGTTTGGCTTTCTCTTGTTCCCTGCTATCCATACCCTTTCCTGCAATGGGCAGTTCTCTGTGCTGCAAAGGGGTGAAAACAGGTTGTGATTATTTACTTGCTTGGGGTAGTCATCTACATCAACAGGGAACAGTCTTGCTTGTTGGTGGCTGTTCACTTCCTAAAGGAGCTGATAAGGAGGAGACATAAATAATTACGAACTAGTAGAGCTGATCTACTTGTTACTATCCAGAAAAGAGCTGAGGTGCTGCTTTCTGGTATTTTGTAGTCCTCTTTGAGTCTTTCTGGGATTCCCAAGGATGCCAAGCCATAGTTCGAGCTTTTACTTCAGCAAATACTGAGAGCTGCTAAAAATAAAGCAGTATTTCCTCTCAAAACACCTGGCCTTCTTTTCCTTCAATTTTTTACTCTTGTGAAGACAGAAACTGACCCCTTATCAACTATGTACAGACTTCTCCTTACTCTCNAAAAAAAAGAAAAAAAAAGTTTTACTTATCAGAGGAAAGAGGATTATCTGAGAATTTTTTATTTGATTTTGGATTCCCACTTAACATAATTCACACCAACAGAAGATAGAGGTGCCATGTTTTCCCAAGAGAGATCTTGCTAATGTACACTAAATTTTAGTATTTCTTTATTTCTCCTAAAGTACATAAGTCTTATGCATACAACAAGAGGACACTGCTTTTTCATCAATGTTTTGAAATCATCATCCTTAAATCTGTTTTGTATGCTAAAAAAATGTAAATAGGCAGTACTGGTACATTGGACAGTTAATCAACAGGGGTTAAAGGTAACAAGTGAGTGCCTCTCTGTGTCCTGATCTCCCTAACCATTACTTCATTTAGGAAAGTAGATAGTGCAACTGTAAACATGTTTCTGTTGTTATTGTAGCCAGGGACAAATTCTGTTTAGCAGATAATTGGCTATGAGTATGTTCCACTGAAGCCTGCAACCATTTGGAACTAGTAGGTTAACTACAACACTGAGAGCAAAATTATGTCAAGTACTTTATCAAGGGTGAACTCTTTCAAGGTCATGCTGTAACAATCTCATTTTTCCATGGAAGACAAGCCTAACGAAAGCTCTTAAAGGAGAAGTATTAATCATTCCTCCTTTTAACGTTCGCATCAAATAATGCCATTTCTAGCAAAGACTATCTGTGCACGGGGTTTTTGTGTTTATTTGCTGCAGATAAGTGTATTTGAAGTGTTGATATATGAGATGCTTGTGGGAATGTTATCTCTTGAACAACAAAAAAAGAGATGGGTGAGGAGAGGACAAACTTATAAACTGGTAGACAGAGATATACTCCTTGGCAACCAAATACAAAATAGTAGCTTTTTGGCCTTTTGGGCTTCCCAAATTTCATTGACTCTGCAAGGCCATGTTTAGAGAAGGAAACATCTTCAGAAAAATGGGAGTTCTACAGCAAAAGAAAATCAGCGAAAGTTATTGTAGAAAAGCTGTTGAAACCTATGCACTGTAGTGTTTAGATGCCTTGATCATGGGCCACTGGTGTTTTTAACACAACTAAATATGTCTTTCCCCTGCTGTGTTCCTTCTTTGAAACTGAGCTCCTGTGACCTACTTCACTGTGTGAAAGCCCTTAAGCTAGATAAACACAAATGGCTGATACATGTCTCCAGTTTAAATTATATCCAAAACCTGGGTTTTAATCTCTTAGATAATTTTTTTATCCTATACATTGTTTGCTCCAGCAAGATGTGAAGTCAAACTGTTCTGTTCTACTAACACACTAGGACAGAAGAAATCCAATTGCACTAGCTGGAGTTAAATTATAAGAGAAAGAGATTGGATTAATGGTAATATGTCCAATTAAATCTATGTGCAACTACACCCATTGGTGCTTCAGCTTTTTGCTTGATGATAAACTACAGAGCTGTCCAACAGAGACAGATAGCTTGAAGACAGCATGTTGTTAGGGAGAATAAATGAGCATAGCCAACATAAAATTCTCTGAGGGGCTCCAGAGGCATGGGCTGCTCTTTATTTCAAGTGGTTATTTTGTGGGAAGAAAATTAAGGAGAGCATGTCCATTTTTTTTCGTGCTATAAAAGTGCAAGATTTTCTAATTCCTGAGTGCATGAAGCACTTAAGTTACTTCTAAATGGGATTATACCGTCTTATGTTGAATAGCCACGTGCTTCTACAAAACATTCCTGCTAGTCTGAAGAAAACTTCATTCCTGGTGCTTACATATTTTTGTTATCCAAAGGAATTTCTGAGTAAGTCATAAGAGAAGGTTGTCCATGTGTCTTTGTAGGCAAGTTGTGATGTCCCTCAGCTCTCTCAGAGATCTATTTCCAGGCTCGTGAGGCTTGATGTTTTGTGGAAAGGTCTTGATCTTATACCTATGTGATCATACACAAATTAGAGTTGGTTGGAAACTTTGGTAAAGGAACTATTTTTCTATTGAAAACACCAATATGTTAAAATTAGAAAGTAGTCTGGGAATGTGTTGGTTTCAGCAGAACTGGAGGAGATCAGAGAGGTTTTAATGGAAGCTTGCCTAGCTTTAGACACTGTTAACAGGCACTCTGCCTGGCAGGGAGTTTGGGTATATCTAACTTTCTGGTTTGCCTCAGAATAAAGTATTTTCACGGATCTGAAGCCTTCAACCAAAGGAAAAGTTCACCTATAACACATGTATACTGAAGATATCTGTTTTCATTTTTTTCCTTCAGCTCATTCTATATTGCATTCAGAGGCGCCTGGTAGCCCAACTGCATGTAACATGAAGTCGTCCAGCTGGTTCCAATCCAAAGTAATTAGCTAGTATTTCTACACACCTAGAAAATTTTAGAAGTAGTTTACAAACACACACTCTATTCTGTATTTTTCTTTAGACCTTTCACCTGTATATGTATAAATTATCACAAACCAGTTTGAATCAATAGCTAATACTAACGCTGTTCAAATCTCAGCATGAGCCACACATCACTGGGAAAGATCTCCCACTTCAAACCAGCTTTCTGAACCAACTTCCCAAAGACATGTTATTTTTCAAAAATCCACAATTCCTACTAGTAATGAGCCTTTCACATTTCCAAAGCATTTAACAGCCTCACATATTTACTGCTCTTTAGAGCTCTGAGATTTGGATTTTGCCTTTTCTCTGAGGTTAGCTGGCACTAGTCCAGAACTGACAAATTACTTTCATGCATCCATTACAATTGCCAGAAGCACTGATCTTACAGAAAACTTTTCTCAGTGCCCTGCCACTCCTAGGATTTGAGTGCCTGTATCTTCCACTAACATCCATGCTGCTATGTTTGTCTTTTTTCTCTTATCTCCATATGACTTGTTACCAGAATGTCTGAATGTCCTCTCCTTTCCTGGGTACAGAAATCAAGCTTCTGTAGCACTAAGACTTTCTAGAAGAGGCCTAATCAGTTCTTTAAACATAGACAGAAACACTTCATAATCATGACTTCGTGATCAGTGTTCATGATTCTGATACATTTATTATCAACTTTGACTGTGAGAAAAAAGATCAGTAGGTTTCAGCATGTGATCTATGACATCTCCACAGCGACAGGAAATTACTGCCACTGTTTACAAACTAATACAAATCTCTTTGTAGCACTCACGTGAACTAATGTTTCTGAGTTCCAGTTTCAAAAAAGGGAAAAAATAAATGCATATAATGTTGCTGTGCAAATACATTCAGTAATAAGTTAACGCCAGCTTGATTATCATTAAGACATCTGAAACACTTTTGTTCTTGAATTTGGTACCATGTGGATTCCACAAGTTAATGAGCAATTGTAACATTAACATCAAGAAGTATCTTTTTTATTTTGATTGTTTCTGTAAGAATAGAGCATTTTTCCACAAAAGTGTAAAAAATTTCCATCAACAGCACCATATTAATGCCACACTGCAGTATTTTTCATTATAGAAACAAATGGTTTCACTATAGAAACAACATTAACCTGTGGGAACACTAATGCATATTCATTGCAGAGTCCATTACAAAATTGAGCTTCTAGAATAAGATGGATTGAATTTCTTACATAAATGATGGAAAAAGTCATCAATAATTTCAAAAAATGGAAATACAACTTATGCAGCCTGTGGCTTTGTGCTCTGTGGTTAGGTTATTCTATGCCTAAAGTGAAGTATGCTCAGATCAAAGTTCTTCCTTAGGAACTTTTGTAACATCTCTCTCCTGAAAAGACTCTTTGATGCCAAACAATCTACTTGAGCTCAAAGTGAAGTATTTTCATCTTTGGGGTTATTAATTTATCTGTCTTCTACCCAAATGCTTATTTCAACAAAACATGAAGAAACTTAATATCTCTGACATGTCTCATCCCCTGTCAATATTAGCTGAAACTTGCCAACTGGCTCATAAGTTTTTGGTAAGGCACTTTCAGACAGATGCGCTCAGACAGTGTGGTTGCAGAAACCTCATTTCCTTCGGAAAAAAGGCTAAAAATGTATAACTGTCTCCATGTATTTTTAGAACAGCCCAATCTCCGGACTTTCTAGAATACTAAAGATAATTCTATTCAATATTAGCGCACCTCCATTAGCAACTTAAGCCATTACACCATATCCAGGTGAATATGCAACCCTAAGTAGTAGTAAGATTATTCCACTTTCATAAAATTAATAGTTCTTGAGTTCATTCCCTTTAATACCATTCATCTTTTGGTATCCAAAGTTTGTCGTCATAAGACATCAGCTTGGTACCTCTCTGTATATAGAGATATAGACATGTAGACATAGCATATAGACAAAAACTAGCTACTGTAGTTACAAATTGGAAAACTTCTCAGTTAAATTTCTGTATCAAATGCCCAAATAAGTAATTGTTATGCTGGAAATAAACATCCTGAACCCAATAAGAATAATAAAAAGCCCTAACTTACCCTTATGAAAGTACATCATGTCCAGACCTAAGCTGTGACATCAAGGTCAAAACCAGAATCTTGAAAGCAGTCATATGCTTGCAACTACTCTGAACTTTAGTTGTTGCTCACGTTGGTTACATTGCAATCACATCATTGGAAAAAGGAAAATAATTGCTTGCATTCTAGAGATAAGTATGGAAAGGACAGAAATGGGAATCTGATGGTCCCTTTGAGATAAACAGTTATAAACAACGGGCTATAGGCTCCATTTACGGATAAAAACAGAAGCAGGAGAATACTATGCTAACTTACTTGCTCTATATATTAGTTTCTCTGAGAGCTGCTATATTCAAAGAATCAAAAGATACGCAGGCAAATGTCTCGCATTTTATTTTTGCCTTTTAATGTGCTTTACATCAGCAGTGCTTGTATGCTGAACAAAAATGGAATATCAGCCAGGATGGTGACTCTTAACTTCTTCAATTGCATTAACAGAACATGACTACAGCATTTCTTACATGAAGCTGAGGAAAGGAAAAAAAAAAAAAAAAAAAAGAGAGAGAAAGCACAGTCTGAAGAGAAACAATAATAAAAGAAATACGTAATTTTTAGCTTGTCACAATGATCTGAACTCTCTTCTTTTTGTATTACTTATGGTGATGCAGACTGCAGCACATAGAATCTTTTGTAAAGGAAAAATCCCTTAGCTGGCCAGCCCTCGTTTTACAAACATGTTCTTGATCTTCTGTACTTTCCTCCTAAAGTTATAAGTTAGTGACAATATTGATATTGTTCATACAAATTATTCAACAGTAATTCCTTAGATGAGTTCTTTGCAACAAGCTGCCAGGAGCATGTATGTGTGTGTGTATATGTGCCTCTCTGTAAAGAAGCTGTGGGAGTCAGTATGAATGAGGAGAGGGGTAATAAAGCAAACTTATGTTTTCATACGTAACTGAGCCAACACGACAGTTCATTGGTGGTAAAATGGAGAGCTCTCTTGCATCCCATTTCAGTTTTGGCTAACTGGTTAGTACTGTTTCCAGCACCATCAGACCGTTTGCTGAGATGCTATAACTCCTTAAAGTATAAAAAGCTACTCACTTTCTTGCTGGGCTAGATCTCTGCCATTACAGTGAGTTGACTCCGCTTAGAAAGGCTCCAGCAAGTGCCAGAAGCAGAACACATTATGTAGAACAAATGTGTGGCCAGGAGAGAAGATGGGAAGGTGAGAGAGGGAATCTTCCACTTTTGGTACCGATAAACTATTATGCCAGCTCTTGTGAAACTATAAGGAGGACATTCTCCTTTTCTGTCCTATGCAATCAACAGAGAGACAGAGAGCATCCCCCAGGAAGGATTCAGAGCAACAGCCATTTTTGTCTCCAAGTCACCATTTGGAGGAGTTGTTTCCCCATAAATCATAAGGGAGCCTGGAGAGCGGACTTCATTGCTAGGCAAACTCCACATTTGGGAAATGTTTTGCAGTCAAACCAGGTGGTCTGCAGTCCTTTCCAGACAATTTGCAGTGTTACTTTGCAACTATTCTGTACAATTTTATATGAAATTTAGCGGGTGATTATGATCCACTAGTTGCACTAGGAGAACAACAGTGGACAGTATTTCAAGATCTGAATGTGTATTACTAACCTGAAGGAAGACCATTCACTTTTCCCTGCTGGACTAGATTTCTGCTAGCATAATAAGTTGAACTGGCTCAGTGATCCAAGGATATTCAAGGACAACTGGAGCTGGCAGGACCAAACTGAACTGCAAAGGCAGATGAGGGAAGCAGAACCAGAGGTGGTTTGTTAGCAGCGGGCTGTTAGATTGGCTCACCTCATCTCATGGTAAGTTATGGGACATAAAGATTGGTCTAACTTTTAAATGAGAACAAAGTCTAACACTCATTTAACAAGTGGCTAAATTAGCACGAAGTAACCTGGAACAGCTGTAAGTTCTCACTTAAACTTTCACAGTGTTACACGACAAGAAAATGGCAGGCCTGAGAACACAATCTGAGAGCCCCTCTTATGGGCCTCCCTTTTGCCTTAGACTTGCCTCCCTTTTCAACCAGCCTGTGGTTTCTCTACTGGCTGCCAACAAGCCTTCCAGCTGTGCTAACTCCAGCAGTGATGCTGACATCCATTTGCTAAGAACTGGACTGAGACCAACAACTCCTTTTGTATCTCCCCACAGTTATTACTTCATTATTGACTTGGATGAGATTCAAACCAGTTGCCTACAGGTTAAAGGTTCCTTCTCCCATCATGAATTCCACGCTCCCTCATTCCCCTAGCTTCTAGCTGTCCTCTCCTACCCCTTCTTCCTCCTAGTGGCTCTCTGAGCTTTCTGACCATTTTTAGCTGTCCTGCTGTTCCAGCTGTCTGTGCCTATCCAGCCTTTTGATCTCCTAAAGCTGCTAGTCCTTTTTTTCTTTGTCCTTCCTGCTTAAGTCTGCTTCTCTTTGTTCTTCAGGTAGTCTTCTCTTGTATCGCTTTCCCTCCATTTTCGGCATCACTAACACCAGTCAGAGTTTCTATGACAACCCAGTCGAGCCTTCTGTCTCTCTGTCCCAGGTTCTCCTCTGTTCCTGTTTCACCAGACTCAGTGTAGCCATTTGTTCTGCTTCCTCATTTCTTAGTCCAAGTGCTACTCACTCAGATTCCCTTTAAGCTTCTGGCTTTTAGCTAAAAAAAAAAAAATCAGTTACCCAGCCAACAGAAGCTGAAAAGACCAAAATTAGAAATCTCTGGATGTTCCAGAGAAATGGAAAAGATAGGACAAGGAGGTTGGATTGCAGTGAGTAAAAACAACTGGGTGTATCTGAGGAGAAAAGGTACTACGGATCCACCTTGCTTGCTGAGATATACAGCCAATTAGTTTCAGTGCAAATCTGCACAATCCTGGGACCTGAGCTGGTGCAGCTGTGCAGCACAGGGCTCTGCTGTGACGCTGGCACAGCCTTAGGCTGACACAAGGTCACCTCTATTGCTCACACCCAGAACAAATTAACATATGACAGCAAGTAGCTACCTCTTCTCCTTGAACACAAGAGAAAGCCTACTCTTCTCCTATTATCAGTAACCCCTTGGGCCTGTGAGTGCACATACAGGGATCCTTTTCTTTCAATAGGCTCGAGTTGCACTTTCTTACTTCTCATTCTGTGCCTCTACAAAAGTGGCAGAAAAGCCAGACCATCACCACCTTTTGCCTAGGGCAAAGGTGGCCTGCAAAGACTTGGCAGGGTAGTGTTCCCCACTAAAATTATATTCTAGCACTTTAAGCACATACATTGGATTCTGATTTTGGTTAATGATCATTGTTGCCTAGCATCTAAACAGGGGTCAATAACCTCATCATCAGGAAAACTGTCTGGCTTCACTCCTCCCTACTCAGTTCACACGTATGTGAACACAGTATTTTAGCCAAATGGACACAACATTCTAGACTATAATTGAACCATTCCAGTTGAAATTAAACATATGTATGTTTCAGAAATGTGAACTCATCACATGAATAAGGTTCCACTTACAACTAAATAATTTAAATGTGTAGATTAGCCAAGTAACTTCATTGCCATGCATAACTCATCACCAATACATATTGTACTAACAATTCAAAAGATAAAATATGAGGATTACACCCTAATAGGTTGACATGTGGGTGTGATTTAAACAAATGCATAGTTGCATTCAGAAATCAAATTCAAGCCATGCTCACACTCCTTTTTCTGGACTGAGGACCATATGGCAAATAACTGGACTTTAACATATATAACATATATATAACATATAACGTATCCAAGATATAGCTGCAAGAACTGGTTGGTCAGGATCAATGTATTGCTATAGCACATCACGGCTTTTTCCTCAAGCCCTCACCTCTTTCTAACTTGTTCTTTACCCTGTTCTTACAGATTTCAGGAGTTAGGTGCTTCACAGTACTTCCAGTGAAGCTGAAAATTACTTAAATGAGAAAGTTTTCAGAACTGGGAAGGAGAATTCTTAAGCAAATCCACTCACCTCTTCAAATATTTTGTTTTTAAACCGCAATTTTAGCCTGGAATAACTTCACTAAAATAAGACAAATTTCAGATGTAATTGGGCAAAAATAACTCCCCTTTCTAAAATACCTTATGAAGTTCCTTAAGAAGCATGAGTTTACTCCCTTAAAATAAACTTGAAGCATCAGGCATACAACAAATGTTACACAAGATGAGATTATTTTGGTAATTTCAGAATGCAAGAGGAAGGTCACCTCCTGGAGCACTTGCTGTTCCCTTGTGTTGCCTGTTAGGTTCTTTCTAGCAGAACTGGCTCCAGATCAGAACAGACTCCAGTCCCTCTTGGATAGAAACCTCCAACAAGTTTGTACATGAGTTATGTGGTGTTCATGGCATATGAAGGACAAAAGGACAATGAAAGGATGCTGCACATCCAGCTCCTCCAGGCTACAAAAATATCAGCTACGTACTTGGAAGACTGGATTTGTTGTTAAAATAGTAATAATCATCATCAGATCAACTCTACATAAATTACCCAAAAAACACAGATATAACTGAGGAAGCTTTTTTAAAAATAAATTACAGCTTGTTCTCTTTATAAAATTAATTCTACTTTAGATTAGCTCTGTATTGCTTTAACAATGTTTAGCTTTAATGATACTTAATGTTGAATAGTATGTTCTTTCCAAAACAGAAACTTGTTATGTAAATGAACACCATGTAGTTATTGGGATAATTACTAGGACAAATATACTTACGACAAAATGCTGACTAAAACCCAATCTGAAATGAAAAGCTTTCAAAATGGGTCAATTTCCATATTATTTCATTTACGTGAGGAACCCATCTATTGTTAAAAAAACAACAACAACAACAACAAAAAAAAAAAACCCAACTTTTCTGTTTGTAATAGCTATATTTTATCTAATTTTCTACTATGGCATGTGTGCATGTATATATACTTTTTTTTAATTGAAATGCCCATATCAGAATATAAGTACATATTAACAGTCAACCTTAGTCTGAGATAAAAGCAACTGAGATGACGAAACAAATGCATTTCAGCAAGATTAATAAGTTCTAACCTCAAATAGGCTTATATCATGACTATTCACATATTTAAATTGCATCTGTTTAAGTCTCAGGAATTATTATATACTGTAAGCATAGTCCTTGAAAGGGGCCCTAGCCTTTTACATGGTAAAATTTCATGAATCAAGAAGTCCTTTTAAAAAAATCCATATATGATTTTGAGGGGTGAAAGGGCGCAAGTATCGATAAGACCATCTATTTTATGGCAAATATGATAATTATAATGAGTCATAATGTTTCTATATTTCTCTGAGCTGTTTCTGACTGCAGTAACTGATAATGGTTTTTCCAAACTGCAGTCAGCCCATCAGTTCATCTGTGACAAACAGAATAATCTCAACACTCTGCATTTCTTCAGGACCTATGCTAATTTTATAATAAAACCAAGGAACTTGGGCTCAGTTTGCATTCGCTATAGCCACCAAAATTTGCCCTTGCCTCAGTGAGAACACAGTTGGACAATTTCTACAGCTAAGATGACAAATTATTCTGTTAAGCAGCATTTAAAACAGTAATTGAAGTCTTGTTAAACTTGACAGATACCATAAGCAGTTCAAGGAAAAGAGAAGCAGCTGTATTAATATATTAACCACTGTTTTACAAGAATAACTGGAAGCCTTAATTTTCTCCTTGCAAGTACTGTACGCATGGTATAATGAAAAAAACTTTTTGATAAGTTTGTACTCATTATGTGTTCAGAACTGCAAATTAATTCAAATTAGTGATGTTATGAATGTTTGTCCAACAAATTACTTCTTTTGGTACTTCAGCATGAGCATGACTTAAAAGTGACTTATCTGATCACAACCAAACCTCCCCTATGTCATGTAATTGTAAACTGCAGTGTCTGAAGCTAGAACAACATAAAACAGCCAAGGCAGTAATAAAAAATGCCATGAGCATATAAGACTTCACATCAGAAATATTAAATTATACAGTGTACATCTTTGAAGACAAATATCAAGTGAAGAATAAAAAGCACTCCTCCCAAAATGTTAATGGGTATAGTGGTTGAGCATCTGAGAGACTGGCTTTTCCATTGCTTTCAATGGGATCACTCATGCAACAGGTTTTCAGCCTGCGAGCTCAAGTACTGTGACTTCTGAATGATTAAGTGGACAGTTTCAAATTTTTCTTACACCAAAGATTATGTGAAAATGTAGGTACTTACACAGTAAAATGATAGATGAAACACTTCCATCCGCTGGGCCTCTCTAGGAAGTTGTAGACATCTCCCTGCGTACTAGTTTTAGTCAAATAACGGCTATGGAAACACTTGGTTGTACAGGCCCTGTGGACCTCACTTTCTGTTGAGGCTGCAGCCTTTGTGCCTTCCTCAGGGCTGCGGGAAATCCCGGATCCGTTATCCATTGGGGTTTCTGGATCCAGTGGCACGGAAGAGTACTGCATCTTGCTTACGTTCCCCCCGACTTCCAGCAATGCTGCAGACTTCCTATTGCCACTCAGACTGCTCAGTTGGGACGTGGAGCCTTGAACCTGTCCACAGAGGTTATACATTGGGTGCCCAACAGTTTCTTCGCTATCACAGGACATCCTGTAACAATGCACAGTTATTAGTAACCCTGATCAATATTTAAAATTATAAAGAAGGTATTGTATGTCCTCCCTGCCCAGGGTGTTCTCCACCAGCTGGTAAGATGACTTTCTGCTGTTATCAGGGAGCTTCTCTTTGACACGAGTGTGAGCTGTCAGCCTGTCACCTGCTGTCACTCACAGCTTCTGAAATTAAATCAGAAAAACATATTAGACAACAACACATGCTAGACAACAACACATGCTAGACAACAGAAGTAACAGAAGGTTGGGAAAGAAAAGAGGTTAAGACTTCTGGAGGAAGAAAGAAAATTATAATTCCAAGTTACATTTGTTAAGAAGGAAGCCTAGAACTATCTAAATAGTTCAGCACTAGTACAGCAGCAGAGTTGTCTTGAGAGCTGATCCCACTGTATTACTTTAAGCTGAGCAGTTCTTGGAGTGTCCTGATTAGAGATTGAATTGTGAAAATTTCCTGGAATTTATAAACTTGCTGTTGCTCGAAACACACCCGACTGAGGTTTTGAACTTCAACACCTTCATCTCAAGAGATCTTATCTAGCATGTCAGTGTTGCAGAACTATTTTAAGACTTGAATAAATTATTGTAGTCATCTCATGGGATCTGATCTTGCAGTCCATGGTACTCAGGAACAAATTTTCTCTAGTGTAAAAAGGAGTATGCCATTAATTCTAACTGTCACTGGGAGGTTAATATTGCTACAAGAGAAAAGATCAAAGACCCCTGGCCTGAGTCTTGATTTTCTTCCAGCCATTCAATGTTTGTGGCTAATTTGCTAATTTCAAGCAAGTACTTAGAGAAAACAGAATAGAAAATAAGGCTCTTATAGATAAATATGAGGCAGATTTAACTTGCTGCTAATACACACAAATACTTAGCAGCAATATTAATAATCTTGTGAGACTGAGAGCAGCTGTCTTTCTGAAGTGTCATTTTTGTACTGCTTAATTTCTTACACACTAAGATGAAAAGCTGCTCTATTTAAAACTCTTAGCTAAAGTGAAAATACAAATATATTATGAAAAGATGAAAATACTAGAAATATCTGGAAGGTGACTTTAACTTCAAAGCACTGCTGACTTTAATGTCAAAATTATGTTTCTAATGACATATTGTCATGTACTCTGTTATCCACAATATGAATCCTGCACACATATGAGTTGCAGCTGACTGCTCCTCTGTCACAAGAGACTCACACCCACATTTTCATCTACTTTAGCATCAGCAGAATAATTTTGAGAGAGAATTTCAGCCTTCACCCAGCTTTAAAAAAAATAAAATAAAAATGAAGCTTATTTTTTGCTGTTTCTTAAACATCCTCATCTGTAGTGAATGAACTACTATTGTGGGACATCTGAACAAAGCCCTCTAAGTTATTCCACAAGATATTTACAAGGACTAGTGCTCTTTTTACAATGTGCTCATGTATTAACACTGGTCATGGTAGGATGGACTGATACATTTCTATATTAGTATCACAGCAAATTGAGAGATACTTCCTGCCCCTCACCAGTTCTCTTGGCACTGAAAAGCTGTAGGGACCAGTCATTAAAGTACAAAGCCCTTCATCCAAATCAGTCTGCATGACCATAAGAAACACTCTCCTTCCACACAATTAATTTCAGGGTGTTGAGGCTACCTAGACAAGTGCTTGTAGCAAAAGGCTGACTACCCCAGCAGCTGCACACTCAGCTACCTGAAAGATATTTGCTAGCCTCCTTAACCAAAGCAGGGGATCCCACACAGCCAGACAGAAAGCACAGAAAAACCTGCAACCAGCTGGCAAACAGTACCTACTTTTGTTGCGAGTCCTTCTATTCCATCCCGCTGCTGCTCCCTCAGCTCCACACAGCAGCCTCCCCGGAGAGGTAAAGGCAGAGGAGCAGCTGCTGCTGCCTGACTCTGCCCCCAGCTTATCAAGTCCCACCCTGAGTAACGCAGGATCCCTGCCTTTTATCTGCCTTATACGGCTGCCCTTGGAAAAGGCAGAGAAAGAGCTGGGGAACAGTTCTGACAACTTCAGAGAGGAATTACTTGTGATTCTTCCTGTTGTCAAAACGAGCAATCACAAGCAACAGCTTAATTTTGCTGAGGATCGTCCTCCTTTCCCTCGCAGTCCTTTTCTTATCTGTGCTTAATTGAAATGGGTTCACAGTGGCATTTCCTTACTGCACAAGTTTTAAAAATTTCAATTAGGTGTTGCTTGTAGCTAGCTGGAGGCTTTGCAGCAGCCTTTCATGTTGAATAAGTCTAAACAGGCAGCTTCATTTGTTTGTTTGTTTTTTTTTCCATCAATGTTGTGGCAAAACCAAAAGCAGCACTTCATTATGTTACATTAAGTAATGGAAAATCAGAGGTTTTCTTTTCACTAATCTGGAGTGGAAGAGAATCCCAAACATAACCATTCCAGCCTCAAATTCCTAATTTTATTGTTGAACTTTCTAATCAGGAAGTAGAAAGGGAGTCCTACTATTTCTCTCCTTTTCTGCGTTTTGTAACAGAAAATAGACTACTGTGTGAAATGCCAGCTTTTTGAACATAAGTTGTTTCACACTTTTGCACAGTCATGTGGCTGAGAATGAAACAGAGGTAACCATTTCGTCTTTTGTTCTGGCAGTGGGGGAAGATTATCTCAGAAAGTCACTTTCTTAATTTCCCAGTTATATTCTCAAATAACTAAAAGAAAAAAAAAAAAAAACAAACACACACCACCAACAACAACAACAGCAAACAACAACAAAACAAAACAACACCAAACAACAACAAGAACAACAAAAAAACCCACACCACATTTTCAGTTTCTTTATTTTTCTGATACACTCTGATCAGTCTTACGTTTTCACTTCCCTAAAAATCAGCCCTTCAAGAGCATCATCCTTGGATGCTGTGTGACTCTCTGTTTACACTTTACACAGAATTGAATATCATATTCCAGATAGTCCTGTAGGTGAACCATTGAGAAGCCATGATACCTTGTTGGAGCCACAGAAGACCTTCTCCAGGATTTTGCTCATGCTTCTTCCTTGAAATGCTTCTGCATCTACTAATACATTCTCTGCTGTATTAACTTTCCCAGACAGTAATTTCCTAAATGCAAAAATTATTGTCTGTTCTCTCCTCTGCCCTCTCCTGAATATATTTGTTCAAGCTCTAAACAACTAAACAAAGTATATAAGAAAAAAAAAGCATTTCCAAAAACAAAAAAAAACAACAAAAAAACCCACGACAACATAAAAACCCCAAACAATCATGATTTTGGACATTTTAAGGTTTAAAATCAGTTTACTTTGAGGGAAAAGTAGCACTCAGCTATACTGTGAACATAGAAATGCACCACAATAGCAGCAGGCCTGAAACCACTTCAGAAATAGAACCCATATAATCTGACTCCTATTTCTTGATGAAGGAAAAGGTAATGATTTAGTGTTTTTATTTGCCTGAACTATAGAAGAAATGAACTCATTCCTTCAGCCCCCCATGTCCCTCTAAAAAGTAGCATATCACATCTTTGGGTCTAACTGTCAAAAGGCAATTAGTTACCTAACTAATTTATTACATACGTGAAATGGAAGTGGATGATTTTAGGAATGTCTAACAGCTGAAGTTTTCACTGGTAAAATTATGCATGCACATAACACCTTGCAGCTGCGTATCTACAAAAGTGTGATTATGATGACTGGGCTCACTTCTCATCTCACATTTAATCCTTATGTGCCTGATGTAGCCCACATGATTAGAACACCTCTACCACACACCGACAGCACCGTATTTAGTACTAGGCAGAGCAAGTATAATAATTTATAAGCAAAAGGTCAGGATGGGAAGGCACAGGGAAAGGTCTGGTTTTCAGATGCAGATTTGAATCATTTTTGACAAGGTGACACTTCTTGGAAGACTACCCTAAAAACAGGACCAAACCCCTTTTCCGTTGCCAGCAGCACCACTGTCTCATCCGGGGGTTTTATTTTAGAAGAAAAGCATTAACCAGTCGTGCAAGAAACACACAGGAATAATAAGGAACCCAAATACTAGAAAAGATTTTGTATGGTAAATAATAGATGAGACTTGCAAAACATTCTTGCGCTCGTCTGTTCATTTCAAATTCCATTCTCAGGACCTAAGCTTTCTGCATGCACTGCTCTCAAACATCTGCTTTGAGTGTGTGAATTCCACTTCCAGAACCAGGTGCATAGCAGTTAGACACTACTGAGTGCCATGTACCTTTCTGGCTTAGCTACAGAATCTTGTTTTAGCAACAGTCATGCTGGGGCACAAATTCACCATGTTGAATGGTTTGAATTAGTTGTGCCCAGGCTGCATGTAAGGGGTAAAATGCCAACCTTTGCTTTCTGCTTGAGCTTCCTGGCCTGGAGAGCCAACGGCCTTACAAGGGACTGTAAACAAAAGTTCACTGTGGGCAATTAGGGATCTTGGAATGGGATGTAGGCTTGAGCGCCAAGTTTACATACCAGTACTCCCTGCACCTTTCATTTTTGAACTGCAGATTGAAAATAGGTTAATACCTTTCTTGTAAATGTATTAGGTGGTTCTGTTGTCTGTAGAGCACTTTGCAATCCACATGATGTGCACCATGAATACCATTATTCTTTTTTGCAAGGACATGATGAAGATAAATTAAGATTATCATGACTTGTGTGCTATGATATTAGGTAAAGAAACAGCAGATTGTGACACGGGACTTCCATTCAATCCCAAAAGCTTGGCAAATAAAATATATTGTAGTATTTCACTACATGAGGGAAGAGCTGAAATGCTAAATTGTCTTTTATGCATGTTGGCACTGCTCCATTATTTTAGTATTAATATAGATAGACTACAAGACTGACTGCTTGACCCAGAGTAGTACCTAACAATTCTGTAAATTTCTCATTTCCATGATGGGATTGCTGTGAGAAATTAAGCTGACTCCTTCAATTAAACAGTTTTTGGTTTTGGTTTGGTTTTGTTTTGTTTTTCCTCACTGTTCAAACTGAAAATAAAATGCTTTACTGGAAAAATGAAACAGAAAATGCAAGTTCTTCAAGACATGCCTGAAATTAGGAAGAACTGTGATGTGAAGAAAATGTCGGTCTCCGAGTATGACATATGTCATAGACAGATAGATAGATAGATAGATAGATAGATCGATCTTATACTAGATCTTAGTAATAAGACCTAAGCTAGATCTTCTACTTAAAAACATGGTTGTTATGCTGATTCTAATTAAACAAATTCTCTCCACCTCATGGAAATATTAATTAATTAATTAATTCACATGATCATTATGGGGGAACTAGTAGCAACTTTCAGATCAGTTTGTCTGTCACTACCACATCTGCCCTTTTCATTTTTTGAAATTTCATCAACATTGTAGGCATGTGAACTGAAAGTTTCTTTTGGAAGTCTCTAATTCTGGTTTTGACTAGTTGGTTAAAAAGATATTCAGCAACCTTTGACCATAAAGACAGAGAAAAATAGCCAGGTCTTTTAAAATAAAAGCCACTGACAACAGACATACAGGAATTCCAAACTGAAACAAACTAATTATATTCCTCCTTTTGCCTATTCTGTTTTGTTCATTTTTTCCATTACCCCAACCACCCACTCTATCCAGTCAAACTATTCCATTTTGTGCAATGAAAAGTGAAGAAGTGCTGGTTGCAGTGGCAGGTACAATAATGCTATTAAATGTTCCATAGTAAAGCACTGGGCAACCCAACAGGAAAGGTGAGCTGGCTGTCAATGTAAAGTATCCATCGACAAAAAGAATGTCTTCATTTGGAGGATGCAGTTTTCAGTCTGGAAATAATAGGAGCATTGTATACACCCAATGGTATTGCCCACAGTCACAGTTCCTGTGGCTGTCCTCGGCCTATAGCAATGACAAGAGAGAGAGTGCAACAGCTTGTACATCACTTTGATTTATTCCCACCCAGAGCCCACTCGGTGGCGCCGAACGGATTCAGCACCACGGAGAGCGCCGAGAGGTCCCGCCCAGCGCGCCCCCGCCGCCCCTCCCCGGACCTGCACCTGCAGTGAACGAAGGGGGAACCTTAATCCTCAAACTCCCACAGAAATATACAACGCATTTGACATACAGAATTGTTCCCAGATCACAGACCCCACTAGGCAGCAAGGTGCACGCATGGTGTTTTCTTCAGTTAGTTCTGGTAAAAGAAGGGAATTCCTATTTTCAAAATGGTTCTTCAGGTTAGGTTGGTTTGGAAACAGGGCCAGCATAGAATGATAGAATGATAAAATGATAGAATGATAGAATGAAAGAATGATAGAATCATAGCATCATAGAATCACATAATCATAGGATCATAGAGGCATAGAGGCATAGAATAGTTTGCATTGGAAGGGACCTTCAAAGGTCATCTAGTCCAACCTCAAGTTGCACCAGGGGAGGTTTAGGTTGCATATTAGGAAAAAATTCCTCACAGAAGGGATTGTTAGGCATTGGAACAGGCTGCCCAGGGAAGCGGTGGATTCACCATCTCTGGAAATGTTTAAAAGGCGTTTGGATTAAGTTCTTAATGACATGGTTTAGTGATAGAGTTAGATTACGGCTGGACTCGATGATCTGGAGGGTGTCTTCCAACTGAAATGATTTTATTATTCTAACCCCCCTGCAATGAGCAGGGACATCTTCCACTAGATCAGGTTGCTCAGAGCCAGGTCCAGCCTGGCCTGGAATGTCTCCAGGGATGGGGCATCTACCACCTCCATGGGCAACCTGTGCCAGTATTTTACCATCCTCATTGTAAAAAATTTCTTCCTCATGTCTATCCTGAACCTCCCCTCTATTAGTTTAAAACCATTACCCCTTGTCCTGTTAAAACATGCCCTTCTAAAAAGTCTGTCGCCATGCTTCTTATACACCCCTTTAAAGTACTGAAAGGCTGCAATAAGGTCTCCCTGGAGCCTTCTCTTCTCCAGGCTGAACAACCCCAACTCTCCCAGCCTGCCCTCACAGGAGAGGTGTTCCATCTCTCTGATCGTTTTTGTGGCCTCCTCCAGACCTTCTCCAAGGTCTCTGTCCAGGAAGAACAGATACAAACAGTCAAGTTTTTCACTCAGTCAGATAAAACCCAGGAACAAAATGTCACCCGTCTCATTTTGGACAAGTATTATGAACAACTTGTCTTTTAATGACAACATTTCCAAAGGAGACTTAAAACTTCAGAGTCGTTGGTTATAAATGGCAGATAATCCATACATTTGGAAGATATGAGAACAGTGAATACCTCCTAAGGTTATTTATTTTACCTCCTTATCTTGCCAAATTTATAGTCAGTATATGTTTCAGGATGAGAAGAGACAAGCAACAAAAAGGATTGGTTTTATCCATTGTTAACACTTCGCTTTTGTGCAATTTGTCTTGTCACCAGTTAAGTAAAACTCCTGTTTCTAAGCCAACACTGAAAGACCTTATTTATTAATTATCTTCAAGACCTCAGACATCAATTACCCTTAGACCAGCATATTATTTTAGGCTAGATTTGACACTCTTCATACTTGTACAAAGGAACATGGTGGTAGGAATTAATTTATTCATCCATTTTTTCTCATACAAAATATCAGAATTTTTGCAACCTTTATTTCTGAGTTCTTCTCTCATTTTAATGAGTTCTGTTGCGTCAACAGTGGTCCAATGCTCGTCTCTTAATAAATGCACACTTTTTCATTTTTTTCTCCTTCACTTTTCAGCAAGGATGTCATGTGTTCAGCTTAGCTTTTTTTCATTTGTGTGTATGTGTGTGAAAATTCTCAGATAAGCAAATTACTTCTGGATTAACTATTGTTACATACTCTTTCAAGATGATTTTCAGTTTTCCATGAAGAAGATATATTCTGTGCCTCAGTCTCTTAGCTTGTTATCCTGTTGGTACTTTGTTGTCTCCCACTACAAGCATGGGAGTGGTAACAGCTGGAGAATCAGAGGAAAGAATAGAGAAAGAAGTATGTTTTCCTCTGTAGGAATGAATAATGAAAAGTATTAAGTTATACGACTTTTGCACCATAGTTCAGGTAAGTTTCAAGTGCACTAATTTCTATTAGATGGCGTGGCAATGCCATCATGGGCTCTATGTGCTGTGGAAACGTATCTCACCCTCATTTGCACAGAGCAGTGATCTGTTTGATTAACAGTTGTATGGTAAAGACAATGTTTGGGCTAGCAACATGACATCTGATATTCAGGAGTTTGAGAGATCCATAACAGAAAGGAAATAACTCTGGGATATCACAACTCCAGGCATCACTGTTCTTGACCTCATTGGGCTCAGCAATCATCATGCACTTTGATGAAAAAAAATGTGACAAAGTATGCAGCCTTGCTCATCATATTGTCATTTCAATAGCCTTTTGGAAAGAAGGGAGTAATAAGTTGAAATATCGAGAATAAGGAGAAGTCTAAATCGTGAGGGTGTTATCTAACTTGGCATTATTTGCTGATTAAGAAAATTTTGTTTGTTGAAAGCCAGCATCCTAGGGTCCTGGTCCTGTTTGCCATTTTAAGTACTATTATAAATCAAGCAATAATGATAATGCATTCCATGAGAGTTATTTTTTACAGTGCTGAAGACAAATTCTGCTTATCTCATGTTATTCCACCTGAACAATAGAGAACAGCTTGGTATGGAGTTCAGGGTGTGCTTGGTCTTTAAATTTAGTGCTCTTCTCTAGCTCAGCAGAATTCTTAAACTATAATCATAGTATATCTTCATAGAAACTCATAGTATTTTTAGTAACTGGATAAATAAGAACAAAAACACGAAATATTTTTTATACTGAAAGAAACTGCTACCACGTAGGGTAAAGTATCATTTGATATACTTATGTTGCATAAAAGAACAAAATTACTGCTTGAAATATCGTACCAATTCTAGTTGATGAAAAGGTATCAGATAGCAGTCATGGAGAGCCTTCAAATAATAAGAGACAATATAAATTCTTGTACAGTGAACCTCAACTGTTACTTGATTCCTATTTTCAATTATATTAAGTGTACTAGCATTGTTTTCTTGGGTTTGTTTAAATCATTAGAGATGGATTGGAGAAGAAGGATACTGTTAACGGTACTGAGGTTGTAACAGAATACCACTAAAAATGGGTGCTTATTACAAATGTATTTGAAAAGATTGATCAAAATACAGTTATTGCATCAGGAGAGACTTTTTATATAGGAACTGGGTGATGTAACTGAAGGAGTTTGGAAGGATGACAAGGATCCTTTAAGAATAAGTGCAGTTGTACATTTTTACATGTATGAGTTTATAAAGTAAATGAAGACATTCTGTTAATTTTGGTTAAAGATTTCAAAAAAGCTTTTTTTCTGTAGGCTGTTTTATACAACCTTTAATTAATTATCAAACTGATATTAAAGACAAGCAAACTGAACTTGAAATTCTTAATGTAACAGGTCCACGTTACCTCTTCTTTCTGTACTAATCTAGAGTGCGAGGCAGTAATTCTTCTGAAATGATACCCCTCATTCCCCAAATGGAGAATATCCTCAACAAGAAATCTACTATTTCTTACTTCCATCTCCTGTATTTTTTAAGACAACTGTCTATTACTTTCTCTGGTAGTTCTAAATTATTTACTGCTTCTTACTTACTTTCGTCTTTCTTCCCACCATGTCCCACTCAATCAAGCGAACCTAGGCTGACTTGGCTTTTGTACAGGCAGAAGGGTGTACAGCTCCCCAGTAATTACCATGCCAATGCTCTGTGCACTCAGAATGATGACCAGTGGCGGGATTAAATCATAGAAGCAAATTCCCTCTTTCACCAATATTTTTTTTATTATTGAATGATCAATGTGAAATTGAATCTGACTGGGAAAGCTAAAGAGGAACCACAATCTTTTATTAAGAGAGATGACGGAGCCCTTGTAAATGCTGGCTTTTTCGCTAAGAAAATTGGAAAAGAAATCACAAAAATTGAAAAAGGAAAATAATAGTAACACAATCTATTATTTAACTATATACAGTGAACACACTTAACTAACATCTACAGTATCTCTCTACTTATCTGAGCTTCTACATAGCATGTCTGTTCTTCTTCCTACCATTTTTATGCAAAATCACGGTTGCAAATAAAAATGAAGTTGGTTCAGTTGTACTGGAACTGGAAATGCTTTTCAAAACGTGTGTGCATCACAAAATAAAGGAAGAACATTTGTGTGCTGAGGAAGTGCACAGAGAATGCATCCTGAGGTAAATTTGTAAAGCCGATTCATAGGTCTGTTGATTTCAAGTTAATGTAACCTTCTCAGCGTCTCCGGGCACCTCCTTTGTTGAGGGCTCTGCAATCGACTGAGGGTCCCACCCCTCCTGCCCCCCCAAGCTGAGTGGAGGTGAAGTCACTGTGACTGTCAGCACCTTGCTTACACCCTAGACGTGCACATTGAGTCAGGCACGATGGGTCACAAAAGGTGTTAAAGAGCCGTCAGTTTCCCTATTGAAGGCGCCGGATCTCAGGGGGATGCACAACTGCCACATACCAGCTACAACAAATAGCAACCAAGTATTTTATCTGTGTAGCAATTCTTAATAACTGGTGATGGTGCCTGAAAAACTGAAAAATACTGTATTTGTATTGCATTCTTCATTTTGTCTCATGGTCATGTGCAGAAAATATGGATTTTTATTATCTGCATCTATTTCTCCTTTTTTTTTTCTTTCACTCTTGAATTTTAAAAATAACATTCCTTTCTCAAGTGTTATGGGGCTAATAATCACGACCTTATGTCCTCACGGAGAAATAAAGAAACAAAGGAAACACTGAAGAACTAATATATCTTGTCATGCAAACACGATATAATTCAAACCCAGGAAAGAAAAAGAAATATGTAATTTTAAAGTTTCCTTTGCACCTACTAATCATAGTGCTGGTAGGTTTTTCTCTGCTGTTGTTTTGTTTGTTTGTTTGTTTGTTTGTTTTGTTTTGTTTTGTTTTAAATAAGAAATCAGCTCTGACTGTGTAGACTGGATTGTTTTAGGTATACATCTGCTGGAGAAGCCAGATGAGATGGAATGGAAGATCTTGAGCAAACCTTGGTGGCTGCAGAGATCCCCTCATTCTAGCGCATTTCCCAGCCAATTCGTAGAATTCTCTGTTACTGTAGCATCAGCAGTTTACAAACAAGTGATAACACATGGTGATGAATCAGTTGAATATGATGAGTTCAGCAAAGACACTCTGGATCTGAGGAACTTCAGTCTAGTTTTGTCCACCTTTTAGAAATCCAGGACTGTGTTTAGCTTGGCTGAGTCAAAGAAATCTAAACTAACAAATCCATGATAAGACACAATTTAATTTGTTTAGAAGCAGCTGTATAAAAAAGGTTGCCTCAACAGTTAGTATTCTGAAGGAGGATGGGATTCTTGAGAGCTGTTCATTCTAGCAACTAGAACATCCCATAACTGTTTCTTTAAAAAATAATTCTGAAGTAGACAACTGGATGTTCACTTTCTTGAGTAAAATCTAACAGGAGCAGCAATGTGTTGAACATGCACCATTCTACTGAAAGCAGATGTTTAAACAATAATTGTAACTGGATTATTTTTGGTAAAAGCAAGAAAAATTTGAAGAGGATTTCAAAGTAAACTAATAACTTTTGATTCTGCAACCCAACACGTGCAAGTAACCCATGCTGAAGTCATGAAACAGGAACTCCCAGCTAACACATAACACCTGCAGCTGGATCCTGTTCTGTTACTGGCACTACATGCTTTTGACAACAAAAGATCTCTTCTTACGTTACCCTCATGTGGAAAATGAGATAAAATTCAGAGTGCCTTTTAAGTTAGAACATTTAGTGGGAATATACATCAGAACTTCAGAAAGTCAGTAAGGTTGCCTAAACCATCACTTAATATTTGTGAAATTCACAAAATACATTAAGCATTGAGATTTATCAAACTCTACATATTACTACCATTCTCCATTTCATCTTTATGTGCATAAACTGACTCGCAAGGTCTCTGTCATGAGGTATAGATACGAGCTTAGGTGTGTGTAAACAGAGTGTTTCTTTCAACCTTGAAAATGACACATCACTGAAAGCAATAGGGTGTGCCTGACAAATATTCTGAGAACCAAGATGCAATAACATTTTTAATTGGAAAAGCAGTTGTTATTTATAAGGGATATTTATGAACATGATATTCAGTGCAATTTTATATATCCCATGTATATAGCATGAAGAATATATATTCTCTGTCTCCAGATGTGTATCTGGGTATCTTACTACCAGTAACATTCCATTTTGTATTTCAGGATAGATTCAACCTCTTTGGGCACTCAAGTCCAAATCCTTACTTGGATGTCTAGCTCACTTTGATCTCTGAACATTTTAGTCTCAGAATTAGCTTATTGAGAATGCAAAGATTTGTAGAATTCAATTAGTTAGTCTTAGTTTGGAACAATTATCAGACACTGCTATTAAGATTTGCAGCACATTTTGTTTTGTTCTTTTTTCCACCTGCTGTTAACAATGAGATGGATGTTGCATAATTCAAAATTCATAAAATTGACAGAAGTCTTGTGGAAAGTCTATAACTGAAAGGGATATATTGTTACTAGCATTAGGAATTAAGCATTATCCATCATTTTTAAGAGCACATTCTGACCAACAAGTACGTTAAAGTGGATTAAGTCATTGTGAGGTGCTGTACTAAAAATGAAAAGATAGACTATAGTATGGTTATGTCGTAATTTGATACAAATAGATTAAAGCCAGGAACTGTGACTGTGGGCAGGGATACAGGTATCTTGCTACAAAAACACCTAGCTGGTCTGCATCTAACAGATTCTGAGAGGCAGTAATGAAATGGAGAAATAACAGCAGAGTCAATTATACTGTTAAGCGGTGTTCTTTATTTTATCAGCGCTGGGGAACACTGGGGATCATCCTTCATAAGTGGTCCAAAGACTGGATGCTCTTGCATTGCTTATATTCACATAATTATTACACATGCATTACANATCAGGTCAATTGATTAATGATGGGTGCGCCTTGTATGACTTAATCACAGTATACATTAAAAATACAGTAAAAAAATTAAAAAAAAATACAGTAAAAAGCTAAATTTAAGAAAAGCAGCGCTAGCTAGTCCAGATTCACACACAAGACAGCAGGATCGCCTTGTTTCCATATGACAGGAACCCACTAGCGTTCTGCTGAAGAAATGCACGGAGCTTCCTTTACAGGGGTCCCTGTTTAGGGGATACACAGTGCACGCAGGGACTGAGAAGTTATATTTACTTGTGAGAGGAAGAAAGCGACTTAAGGAAGAAAACACCAGCACAAAACCCCCACCCCATCGCTCCGGCCAGGGCCACGGGTTTTGCCCCGCCCCGGGCGCCTCAGTCCGCTCCGCACCTCCCGTCCCCGCTCGCCGCCCGCCCCCCGCCCCCCTACTCCTTGAGGGCGGGGAATTGCCACGATTTGCCTTTACAACTGGTTTGGCCCGAAGCGGCTTCCGTTCTGCCGGGCGGACGTTGGGCGGTGGGGCTGCCTGTGGGGAGGTTCCCAAGATGGCGCTGGTCGGCGGGGCGGTGCTGGCCGGTGCGGGCCGCGGGGCCGTGCTCTCCCGCTCCTGCGGGAGGGCCGTGGCGGCGCCTCTTTTCGGGGCCGCGGCTTACTCCTCCGTGCCGGCGGTGAATAACAGGGACGGGCAGCAGAGGGAAGGTGAGAGCGGCCCGGCCCGTGTTGCGGCGGTCCGGGGACGAGGAGCTCCGAGCTGACGGGCCCCTGAGAGCGGGTGGGGAGCTCAGGCCTGTGGCCTTCCTTCGTTCCTTCCCGGCTGCAGGCCGCTCTGGAAAGGCGTTTTGTTTTCCGAGTATTTGTTGAAGAGCTTTTGGTTAAGAAACCCTATATTTACGGTATAGGGTACAGGTTTTGGGAGCACAGTTACTGTGAATAGTCTGAAGAAAAAAGTGAGCAAATTGGTGTTTGCTAGACAGATTTTTCATAGAATTATTTCAGTTGGAAGAGACCCTCAGGATCATCGAGTCCAACCGTAACCTAACTGTGGTACTAAACCATGTCCTTAAGAAGCTCGTCTAAATGCCTTTTAAACATCTCCAGGTATGGTGACTCCACCACTTCCCTGGGCAGCCTGTTCCAAGGCCTGACAACCCCTTCTGTAAAGAAATGTTCTCCTCATATCCAATCTAAACCTCCCCTGGCACAACTTGAGGCCGTTTCCTCTTGTCCTGTCACTTGCTACTTGGGAGGAGAGGCCAACACCCTCCATGCTACAACCTCCTTTCAGGGAGTTGTAGACAGCAATGAGGTCTCCCCTCAGTCTCCTTTTCTCTGGGCTAAACAGCCCCAGTTCCCTCAGCTGCTCCTCATCAGACTTGTGCTCCGGGCCCTTCACCAGTTCGTTGCCCTCCTCTGAACTCTCTCCAGTACATGATTGTTGGCCTGTAGTATGTTTCCTGGTTTTGGGTATGCCAAATGAGAATTTAATCTTTTGCTAAGGGGTGTGCACTGATGTTAAACATTTGGTGTCATGCCTGGCCTCAAGCTGAGCTGTTGCGTGAGTTCTGAGTTCTGTTGGGTCAGGGCTGTACTAGCCTTTTCCCAAAGGCCAGGTGGACGTTTGTCATCTGTAGATTCAGGAGCAGGCTGGGATGCTGAAGGGGCTTCCACGTGATGTCTGATGTTGGGGCCTGTGGCACTGCAGGAATAGAAGGTGTCCTGACCTGAAATTGTAGCTGTTTATAACAAATAATAAGATGGGTATGGATGAAGTGTGTCTGAAAGCACCACAAAAAAGGCAGATCAAAGGACAGAAGAATGCTGTGTATTAGGTATTGCAGAGCGCTATGCATATTCTTCAGTTTAAATTTTTATATAGCAAGAAGAACAGAATTGGATCCATGACATATTTTTCCTTAATAAAAGAACTGTGAAATTCACAAGTTTTTCTAAGGCTTATGTGGGGTAGGGTTGTAAGACAGATTAATGCAGCAAAAAGAACCCAGACATCCACTCCTAAATCCCATTCGGTGCTTTTTTGCTAAATGTATAGTGTATTGTAATGTGGTAACAATTAAAAAACAAATGAACAAACAAAAAAAGCCCTAAGCCCAAACAGGACACTTGAACATAAATTTCATGAGATTCACTTTATCTGGCTGCTATAAAGACCACATTGTTTTGGTGGTGTTGATGGGAGGGACAGTTGAAAGCGATTAAATTACAGTTTGAGGTGTGGGAGGAGATGAAGACAAGAAAGTGAAAGTCCCTGTTAAGATGGAAAATCTAGTTGTATTTGGTATCTTCATGCATCCCTATGAGTCCCTCACCACAGCTCCACCTGAAGTCATTTGTCTGAAAAATTTAGTCAGTGGCTCAGGCCTGCTAAAAGGGAGTAAACTCTTTCGATTTGTTACATCTTCTCTGAGACTGCCCAGTCAGCCACATCAACATGGTAAAATGGCAGAAAACAAACCCATCCATTTGGTCCCCATACCAAGAAGAAAATGTTTTATGTGCAAACAGTTTATACAGAGGTTAGATGAGCCTGAGAGCGACACAGAAGAGGGTGTGAAGGTGTGCTGTCAGAAGGAAGGGATGGAGCTATGGGATTCTCCTTTTGGTAATAATGAACTGTTAGGTTTAGCTGTCCTGTACTGCTGGTGGAGAGCGATTTGCAGCTGAAGAGCTGTGTGGGAAAGAGGAAAGGAAGCACTGTTAGGAAGACAACAAGTGCACTTATCTCACTTTTCTTTCCTCCTGCATCAAGCTGGAATAAATGGTGCTAGCAAAATGGATTTAGGCATGTAATCACTAAAATATTGTTAACGTGTGTGTACACATACGCAGGCACGTTGCAAGAAGAGCCGGGGCCATGAAAAGAGCAAGTTTTATTTTAGTTACCTCTCTATTGGGGGATCTCCGAAGTTGCACCTAAGCTCCCATGCAGAGGTGACACAGGCGGGGACGCAGGCGCTGGAAGATCGCTGTGCCTGCTGAGCTCGCCTGTATTTCAAGGCTTCAGGCAGGCGCAGCCTCCTGCTCTTTCTCACAACAAAGCAAGAATCTCAGACATAGTGATAAGGTGCCTAGAGTTTCTCAGAGGTTCTACTCATCAAGCACACAAGGTCAGTAAAGCAGTTAGTGTGATGTATGTGCTTTTTCTACAGACAGGTGCAAGTCACTTGAGTGTATTTACATTTAACTAACCTCCTCACCAATCTTGCGCTACATTCCCATACAACATGTTTCTAGGATAGACCTGGATGAAATGGCTTCCAAGCTTTTTTTTTTTCAAAGTTTCAAAAAATAAACGAGCAATCTGCAGTATGAGTATCTGGTCTTCCCCTTCTTCCACATAAGACTGGGAAGTATTAGTGTATATTTTCTTTGTAGAAGAAAAAAAAAAGCATACAGGATTATGCTGCACTTTTTTCGCAAAATGACATAGTAGTTTGTATTGAAAAAATGTTTATTTTTCTTTCAGCTTCAACAAGGAGAAGAGGCAGGACACCACCATTTGTAAAATCGGTAAGTACTAAAACTATTTGCAGTTAACTCAGAGGTATTTGAAAACATTTTCTAAGCTGTATATCATAACAGTTTGTACAGGAACTCCATCTGTAATCAAAACCTGGTGAAACAATCTGCTGCGACTATTCCAGAACCATCACCTAGTTTGTTTAATCTCCTGCCTGTTTTCAGTCTGTGTTCTCATAAAGGCAGAAACATTAACAGTGGTAAGCTAACAGTTAGCTTATATTGACACCGTGTACCACCGTTCTTAAAAGTAACTTAAAGTTGCATTTAATATAAAAACAGACATTTTAATGCTGTTTTCAGTATGAGTCTACAGGATTCATAGTAGTTGCTTTCTGGTGTAATTAAAAAATCTAGTATTGTGAATAAGTGAAATTGTTCTTCCACAGTAGAATTAAAACTGATATCTGAACATTTGATCACTGTGAATGTTCTTATTTATTGCACACATAAATTTCAAAACTAGTGTATTGTGTGTTATAATTTTTAAAGGCAAATAGTAAAAGTAGACTTGGCGTGTATTTTTTTTTTTTTTTACTTCCAAGAGCAGATTTAGTGATACACTAAAGCAGTCAATCCAGCTGACTGCCTGTGTCCACTTGTCTTTTACCCTTCTTAATTGAAGTTCTGGGGAAAGAAACAGTGGCTGTGTACTTTTTTAACAGCATTTGACTGAAAGCTTGGTCAGTAATTGAAGGATATAAGCTATTTCTGCGATATAGTAATACATCATTCCTACACTGGAATTTCTATAGCAAGTAATTTTGGAGTTACTAATATCTGTTTCTTTTAATATGAACTTCTTCAGACTTTCAGAATTCCAGAATTTAAAACTCATTTTCTTGACTCCACCAAATGCTTGGGCACCTTATGAAATATAGTGTGCAATTAAATACTGACTTGGTTCCCCTTCTCCTCCTTGCTGATTTATCACAACACAAGAAGATGGCAAGTTCTTTTTTCTGAGCATTTCTGAAATAAAATGCAATTTAAGGTTGGGAAGGGTCCTGCTACCCAAGCTTTGAGAGGCTATCTTTTAAAAATTCCTTGTACAAATGAGCACTAACTTTTGATGTAAAGGTGTCTTTAAATTTCTAGCTGTGGGAATTTATTCCTGAAATAACTTTTTGCCCGTGTTGCTCCTTCTTTGTCTCACAAAACAGCACATCTCCCATTAAACTTTTATCATTTTTGATTTATTAGCATCTACCTCCCAGAACTGAGAAGATGGCTGTTGATCAGGACTGGACCAGTGTTTATCCAACAGCAGCTGTGTTTAAACCTGCCTCTGTTCCCCTCCCAATTCGAATGGGTTACCCAGTGAAGAGAGGAGTGCCTCCACCAAAAGAAGGCAACTTAGAACTTATGAAGGTAAGATGCATGCCACTGGTGTATGGTAACTTCTAAAATTATTGTTGACTAAGACTGCACTGCTTTGATTAGGATATTTGTATTGGGTACTGTTTTCTGTTACTAAATAGGGTACTGTTCTATTTAATTTCTAAATTAAATGGTGACAAATACGAATGTAAGTAACAAATTAACCAAATAAGGGACTTTTTTAGGATCATCCTGCCTGTGAGTTTTGTAATGGGGCTTAACTTAAGTCTTTTGCTAAATCAGACTTGAGAAGAGTCTTCTTATATGAAGATTTTATCACGTGTATTGTACTGCCTTAACAAATGTTAAAAGTGTAATCAGATTTCAGTAATGTCCCTTTATTTACGAACAGACAAAATGCTGTTATTTTGGTAACTTTTAATATGTCTGTTTCAGATTCCAAATTTTTTGCATCTTACTCCTCCTGCAATTAAGAAACACTGTGCAGCTCTTAAAGGTGAGAGGGTTTTTTTCGTTTTGTTGTAGCCGTGTATGATGAAGATGAGGCATGCTCTACCACTGAAGCGGGTTATTTGTCTATCTTTGACTAGTATTTTATGCTTTCCACGTGCTGCATTGGGTCATACAAGTGCTAGACAGATATGTCTTAGGAGCTTTTCAGCACACAACTAAGACTTTAATTTTACCTTTTCATTAGGCACTGCTTGTACTGGAGAATTTGTGTTTTAGTGTCTTAAGGCAGATGAATGATGAATGCGACTCAGTTCTCAAAAGAGTATCTGTGTTTAAACCAGGGTTTAATTAGTAGCCATTCCATTTAATGGAATATTATTAATAAATGAAACATTCTGTGACAGGAAGGTCTGCTGGGGAGATACAAGATCTAATGAAAACCAAGAGCATCTCTGCCAGCCAGCAAGCCAAGAAGGAGAACCTAGTGAGTAGGTTAGTCCAAAGAGAAGTGGAGGCATGAGTGGACAGGGAGGAAATAGAATCATCAAATCATTTAGGTTGAAAAAGACCCTTAAGGTCATCAAGTCCAACCGTTAACCTAGCACTGTGAAGTCCACCACTAAGCCATGTCCCTGAGTGCCACATCTACATCTGTTTTAAGCACCTCCAGGGATGGTGACTTAACCACTTCCCCAGGCAACCTTTCCAATGCTGGACAACCCTTTTGGTGAAGAAATTTTTCCTAATATCCAATCTAAACTTCCCCTGGAGCAACCTGTGGCTGTTTCTAATCATCCTATGGCTTGTTACTTGTTACTTATAAGAGGCCAGTCTTGAGTTGCATGTATACAAATGCATGTTACACAGGAAACAGGAAGAATTAGAAGACTGAGGAGTCACAGAAATGCAGAGCAAAAGCTTGTATGTTTGAGGTACAGGCAGGGATGATGTGGAGGATGAACTGATCTGTACCCAAAAGAGCAGCTCCGATACAGAGCTTTGCAATGAGATGCACAGCAAGCTGGTTAAGAAGTTGAGAGTCAAGATCAGAGGAGAAGCCAAAAGGGATGTCTTGGTTGGAATCTGTCACAGGCTGCCTGGCTGAGAAGAGGAGGTGGATGAGCAGCTGAAAAAAGCCTCATAACTGCAAGCTTTTGTTTTCATGAGTAGCTGCAGCCATCCCACCATCTGCTGGAAGGGTAATAGGATGGGATGGAATCAGTCAAGATTTCTGGAAGGTGTTCCAGATAATTTTTTGATGCAGATGCTGAACAGACTGTCTAGGGGAAGGTGCTGTGTTGCATGTGCTACTTGCAAGGATGGAAGAACTGTTTGGGGGTGTCAAAGTTGGTGGCAGCCTTGGTTGCAGAAAGAAAATCATGGAGTTTAAGATCTTGAGAGAAGTGAAGAGGGCAAGTAGTGTATTGAAGGTAATTTCTCAATGCAGACGATTGATGAGTTGACTAGGAGACATGCTCTGTTGGATTTATTGTTGAGAAACAAACAACAACTGTCCAAGTATGTGAAAGTTAGGGACATCCTTGGTGACAGTGGTCATGGAACTGTGGTGTTTAAAATCCTGAGAGAAGTGAGCAAGGCAGACAGTGGGACTGTAGTCTGGACTTGAGGAGAGTGATTTTTGGTTTATTCAGGAATCTTATTGGCAGGTCTCACAAGGGACTCTCCTAGGGAGAAAAATGGCCCAGTAGAGCTGGTGGATGTTTAAGTTCAACCTCCCAAAAAGAACAAGAATGGTTCATTCCAATGTGCAGAAAGTTGAGCAAGTATGGCAGAAGGATAGCATGGTTGTGCAGGGAACTCCTGGATGACGTGAGATGCAAAAAAGTAGTACACAGAAAGTGGAAGTAAGTGAAGACTACCCAGGAGGAACAGGAGATTTTTACCTGACCATCTTCAAGAAAGCAAGAAAGAAGATGCAGGGAGCTGCAGGTCAGTCAGCCTCACCACATTCCCTGGAAGACTGTGAAGCAAACCTTCCTAGAAACCACTTCCAAGCACATGATAAGGCGCTTTATAACAGCCTCAGTAGGTCTCCAGGTAGTAACGAATTGGAGGGAACAAGTGATACACTGGGAGTAGGGCTGCCATTCAGAGTGATGGGAACAGGCAGGAAAAATTCAGCTGCAAGGACCCTCATGAAGTCAAAGGCAACTACAAAGTCCTGCGTCTGGGATGGAGTAACCTGTGAAACAGTACAGTTGGGGATGGGGGGCAAACCTTTGCTGAAAGGCCATGTGGGGCTTGGTGGGTATTTGAAAGTTGAACATAGGTTAGCAGTGTGCCCTTGTGGCAAGGAAGGCTAACTGCATACTGGGTTGAATTAAAATGGGTGTAGCCAGCACACTGAGGAAATTCTTTCCCTTCCATTTAGTATTGTGTCCAGTTCTGGGATCCCCAGTACAAGAAAGACATGGACCTGTTAGAGGAGGGCCACAAAAATTATGAGAGGACTAGAACACCTCTCCTATGAAGAAAGGCTGAGAAAGGTGGTGTTGGAGAAGAGAAGGCTCTGGGGAGACCTTATTGTGGCCTTTCAATATATAAAGGCTGCTTACAAGAAAGACGGAGAGAGACTTTTTACCAAGGCCTGTAGTGACAAGACAAGAAACAACAGTTGTAAGCTGAAAGAGGGTAGATTTAAAGAAGAAATTTTTTACTATATGGATGGTGAGGCACTGGAACAGGTTGCCCAGAGAAGCTATGGATCCTCCATCATTGCAAGTGTTCAGAGCCAGGCTGGATGGGGCTTTGAGCAACCTGATCTGGTGAAAGATGCCCCTTCCCATGGCAGAGGTGTTGAACTAGATGATCTTTAAAGATCCACAAACGATTCTTTGGGTCTATTTGGCACTTGAGAGTGCATCTGGAATAATGTGTCCTGTTTTGGGGAACTCAGTACAAAGAAAGACGTTGAAATGCTGGAGCAAGTCTGGCAGAGACCTTGACATTATCTAAATGAGTGTGGTTTCTATAAATACTACTTTAAAAAAAGATTTATTACAATAAATTAAAAACAAGCAAAAAAGCCACCACCACCAACAAAAAACCCAACAGTTATTACTTGGAGTGTTTTCTCTTTATTATACAGATTTCTGCACTGAATGGCCAAGTGCTTTGGACAGTGATGAGAAATGTGAACAGCATTTTCCTATTGAAATTGAAACAGTAGATTATGTTTCTTCAGGAACATCTATTCGTAATCCCAAAGCAAGGGTGGTGACTTTAAGAGTAAGTATTTTTGGTAAACAGCCTTTGTTTTGAAAACCAAGATGCTTGTCTTTCTTTTCAAAACACATGCAAGTATGATATGTTGTAAGATGTGGTGGATTGACCCTGTTTGGATGCGAGGGGCCTACCAGGCTGCTCTGCTACTCCCGTACTCAGCTGGACAGGAAGAGAAAAAATAAGATGAAAGGTTGTGGATTGAGATAAAGACGGGGAGAGATCTCTTACCAATTACTGCCATGGGCAAAACAGACTTGACTTGGGGAAATTAATTATTTGCCAATCAAATCAGAGTAGGATATTGAGAAATAAAAACTAAATCTTAAAACTCCTTCCCTGTCACACCTTCCCGTGCTCCAGTGTGAGGTCCCTGCTACAGGAGACGTTTCTCCACGAACTTCTCAAATGTGAGTCCTTCCCACAAGCTGCAGTTCTTCACAAACTGCTCCAGCGTGGGTCCCTTCCACAGGGTGCAACCCTTCAGGAACAGACTGTTCTAGCGTGGGTCTCCCATAGGGTTAAAAGATGTGCCTAACTATCTCAAAATGTTTTCAGGCTGCATAATAATACTAATAAAATAAAAAAGGGAATAAAAGATGTTTTCTCTTGTCCTTGAAGGTTAAACTTTCTAACCTGAATTTGGACGACCATGCAAAGAAGAAGCTCATTAAACTTGTAGGAGAGCGGTACTGTAAGGATACAGATATGCTCACAATTACAACGGACAGGTACAGTTACAAGAAGGAAAAAAAATGCCTGTAGCAATGGTCACAGTATAGAAAAGGATGGGTGCCTTCCAGTGGTGTCAATTATTGTCTTGGTAATTTATTATATTTTTAAGGCTGAAACATGACTTAAACATACAAGTACTTCTGTTATTAACTGTTAAAATTGTAATGGACAAATGTCATAAGGTCAAACCTAATATGTGTTAAATATTGTTAGTTACTGAAGCTCTGTATTTAGAAGTCTCAATTGTTATTTTAAGTAGTTGTCATGCTTCCCAACAGAACCTATGGGTTCTGTTAGTTTTAACAATGAGCTGAAGAGTGTTAGGCAAGAAAAGTTGTATCAGTGACCAGACATTTCTCAGTATTTCGATAATCTAGATATAAACAAATCAGTTTAATTATTTACAGTTAATATTAATATTAATATTCAGAAGGCTGCATTGGAAAAAACTTGGTTTTTGTGTTGAATTTTGAAGCCTTTAAGAGAATACATACATGTTCCTAAATTCACAATACGCTTTAATTCATAGCTGCTTTCAGTGGTAGGAAAAACATTACTGGTAGTCTTTTCTGTTTGCATGTTTTTATTAGAAGTCTTTTTCCCATCTTAAATTTCCCATCTTTCAGTATAAATACTGTTTTAATTTACATAAAATAAATACAAAATGGATAAAATTGTGCCTATCTTTTTCAACTAGACTTGGAAATTTGGGTAGTTTACTGGGACCATTTGTGCTATCAACAGTTTCATTTCCCTTGCAAGACCTATTTTGTGGCTAAAACAGTATGATAGCTGAAAAGGGCCCTGTAGAGCATCTGTGAATGTATCATGCTGTGTTCCAGAAGAAACTCTTAATGTGCCTGTTGATATTTCACTTCATTTTTAGTAAATTCTAAGGCCAAAGCTCTTATCCATTTCTTGTAGTACAGGATTTTCCAGGCTGAGGCTCTTTCACTATGAAAGAAGTAAGAGACAAAAGCTTGAATCCTTTTTAAAGTTTGTTTGCTAGAATAGTCATAGTCCACAGTAATTCAGATGAGTATTTTCAGAGCATCTCAGATGTAGTCTTGCAAGATTCAATTTGTTCTACATCAAAAAGGGGGTTGAAGGAGCCTGCAGGAAGTTAGTGTGAGAGACAAGAAGTTATGGTTGATCAGCATGAGGGAGAGATTAATGTCATCAAATTCTCAGCAGAAGTTTTTGATGACCAATTTTAAGAAATACAGTGGTTTTGCAGAAATGTGTTTTATCCCAACAGATTGCATCTGGTCATCCTGTTTTGACTTATAGCTACATTGACTTAAACTTTCCGTCTTACATTGTTTGCTAGATGTCCTGTTCTGAACTGTATTTCATGGCTGTTTTCACCACTCATCCTCCTTCCTTCAGGTCTGGGGATGGGAAAAATAAATCAGGTTTTGAGTATGCTGGGTTCCACTTCGGGACAGAGGGCAAAGGAGTTTTTAATGTTACCCAAAGATCTGTAAATTCTTGCATTTTGCACGTTTTCTTACTGACTTGCAGATGCCCGTTCTTTCATCTTCTTAATACTCATGCCTTCATGATGTTATTCCTGATTATATGTAGTTGAGAAATACATGTGAATTAAACACACATTTCCCTAAGATTCCCTGCGTTACAAATTAGGCACTTTTATGTTAAGTTTAATTAAATTTGGTTCAAAAGTATATTACAGTGGCTTGATTGATTTCAAAAATACTGTCTTTGTTTATGAATTTTCAGGTGTCCACTGAGAAGACAGAACTATGATTATGGCATACACCTCCTCACAGTTCTGTACCATGAATCTTGGGTAAGTGATTGCGAGTAACTCGGGCTTTTTAATGTGCTCTGTCGTAACTTATAAAAAGCTCCATGGCGTGCACAGCTTAAAGTAAATTATCTTAAATTCTTTTCCTTTTCCATCTCACTTCAAATTCAAGCAAGAGAAGTTGCTTATGTTTGAATGTTAATTCCCAAGTCAACTTAGAGTTCATTTCTTTAACTGCACAAATGCTGTTCTGGTTGTTTGTATGCACAGGTTGCTGCTTTTCAGAAGTTTCCTAGTTTATGAGCTTGATAAGATATTCTTTCCCAATACTTTTTCTCACAACAACAAGCCTAAAAGTGACCCTGAGCCTAGCAGAAAACACCTTAATTTTCAGGATTCCTAAACGTACCTCTGGTTTGGCATGCTGGGCTGCCTATGCACAGTATCCAAATATGAACTGAGTGAATCCAGAGGAGTGGTGTGCTCTGTGATTATCACCTGCTACCTATGCTTTTTTAACAGTAGCTATGTTTAAAGATGAGAATAAGTCCATTCCAAAAAAAGCAGATGGGTGTGTTACTGGCCTTAAAACTATGGAAACTGCCATAAAGCACAGGATCTGCATTTTGCCTCATGCCACACTCTTATCTGTTACTTAGAATCTATCTTTCTTTGGGGTGGTTCCTGGGCTGCAGTAACCCATGGCTATGATCTGGAAGTATTCTGCTTCTTAAATGCGTTCTCACAAATCTTGCCTCAAGCTGGAAGGAGTGAGAACTTAGGCTGCTTTTCTGAGCTCCCTTTTGCTCAGAAAAAGGACATCCTCCCCACCTTCTGTTGTTAGTTTTAGGATTTCACTGCATCAGTTAGTGTCCTGAAAAATATATACAATTATTGTAACTCTTTATCTAAATATTTCTACTAAAGCAAGAGTAATGTAAACTTTTCTGTAATAATTCAGGAAATAGATTGTTTGAAACTTTTCCTAGTAGTTCATTTTATTAAATAGTTTTATACATGTGAAATATCCAATGTAAATGTATTAAAGATACTATTCAAATGTATTGATAATTTCTTACAATTCTTAAGTAGTCCTCTAAATAAGATATCTTTAGACCACAGATCTTTCCTTTACAGTGAGTTCTTCAGACTTGTCTCCTGATTTTTGTGATTAATCATGTTGGTTATAAGTATTGCCATCAACAATTTCACAGCCATTTTCTACAGAAAACAAGTTAGCAGTCTGAAATGAAATTGTTGAAAACCCATATTTATGTTTTGGTTAACTTAACATTGTTTAAAATGTTATTAGTCATTTTGTTTGAGACAGACAGTGAAAGCCTTCATCATCAGTATATTTCCACAGAGTACTCTTTTTAGAAGTTGTAGCTGATTAAGTACCAAAATTCACACTTCAGTTTTTCTATAGTATTCAAATTAAATCTCCATATTTAGCATTTTTATGTATGTCAGTGTTCTTCATTTTGATCATTGCAGTGATGGCATGAAAAAACGTAATAGGAAGATGAGCTATATTTATCTTTGACTGGAAGTTACCTTGAACAATACATTTTGTAGTTGTAGAGTGCATCAAATTAAACTCAGCTTATACTAACATCTTAAAAGATACATTTACTTTAGATTTCAAGTGCTTTGTACACATAGGTATTTTTCTCTCCAACAGTATTACATTGCATTACAAATCTTAAATTAATGACAGATCAGTTTCCTGTATTAAGCAACGACAAGAGAGCTACACACCGCTCATGTTATTAATTCCAGACAAACAGCACATCTGTCCTTTGCTCCAGTATTACTTAGTGATGGAAGACAGGGCTATACGATATTGCTATGTGAGTGTTCAGTATGTATTGAATATGCAAAAGTCTCTTGCCCTTTTATTACCTTTCAACTTCCATTTTAATATTTGATGAGTTTGTCAATCACTTGTAATTGTCTTTGATTTCCATGAAAAATTAATGGTCTCCTGAAACACTTTTTTTTTTTTTTGTTTTTGGTTTTTTTTTATTGTTTTGTTTTTTTTCATGATCAGCAGTAATGCCTTTTAATAAGTTGCTGAAAGATGGTTTGGATACATTTTGTAAACTGTAAACAATGAATGTTTAATTTTAATTTGTACAAACTTTAATATGAACAGGGACTGGCCATCCATGTAGACAGTAACATCAGTCCTGTTTACAGAACTAAATACAATATTTGATGACTTTCCCAGCAGAAAGTGTGTCACAGTGTAGTGTCACACTATGTTTTCATGCATATGCATGATAGAATTCAATAAAAAGATGAGAGCAGTGTTACATTCTTGCCAAGTGAAAGGAAAGCTGTCTGCATGTAGATTTTGCCCTCAGTCCTGAAAATTTTGCCTGATACCTCTCTAAACATGGCATAACACTATAATTCATGTTAATAACTGGATTACTGAATTTTGTGAACTAGAAAGCATGTAAATATATAAAAGGAAAAATTGTATTCAGATATCCATCAGGAAATGTAATTTCAAGTGTAATTATGTTTTAGTTGCCAGTGATGCATAATTATTTTATTACAGTTACGAATTAGAGCATCCAAGTAGTTTCAGAATCTGAAAGCTTTTTAAAAGAATGACAGTTCTTGGTGGTTTTGTTGGATATATAGTGAACTCTGTGCTAGGAAGCTGCATTGTGTGGAGATGCATTTCCAGCAGAAAGTTATTCTTAAACGAATGGGTGTGAAGAGTTTAATTCTGGCTCGTCTGTCTATTCGTATGCAGGCTTAAAAGAAAAAATGTATCACTGTGTCAACAGTAGCCTCTGTATTACAAATTTTCTTGTATGCTTTTCCAGTCTTTGCTTCAATAAAAACCAAGGGCATGCCCAACTCACCAATTCTATTGCTATTGCAATTAGAAAGCTCAAGTGGAATTAGTTTGCAATAGTCTTTGTTGTAATGGAGTTACAGTTGAAATATGCAACACGTATGTGCAGACAAAATAGAAGGCAAAGAGTTGGGGGGGATTACCAACAATTGGTGCCGGTGTAGATCTGACTCAGGGCTCTGAATATATTGTTCAGAATGGATTTCTTTCTTGGATTGTGATGTGGGGAAGAGAGTTTGTTTTCATTTAATTAAGTGAGTAAAAGGTTATCCACATCAAATTTGTCAGACTGGTTTCTGAGAGGTACCAGAGCCAAAGCGAGGGAAGCATCTTGGTAGGTTAATGCACCGACTAGCATTTTTGACTCCTCTAACTGGCTAGCAATCAGTGGATGATGCAAGCAGACAGACAACCCAAATCGTGAAAGGCTTTGAAGGCATCTGAGAGGATTTAACCTGGTGTAGACAACCTTTCAGAGAAGTTCAGGTGTTTTTTATAATCGTGTAAGAGCTCTCCTTTTTTAATACATGGGGAAATAAGAAAAATGGAAAGAATTGAAAGGAGTGGTGGTTTGTGGGTTTTTTGTGTTTTGTTTGGTTGGTTTTGTTTGGCATTTTTTTGTGGAAGGAGTAAATGAGTGAATGTAGGGTTCTTTTTTGTTGTTGTTTTGTAACTGTTGGAGGAAGAAGCAAGAGTTTCCACATTGTGGGAGGGGGAGGGACCGGGGAAAAGAATTGTCAGACTGTTGATAGATGGTCAGAATGAAGAGTTAAGATGAAGAAGCTGACAGAGGAGGCATGAGTTCAAAAAGTTATATTCATTACTTGGGGATAGAGAGAGTAGCTGAAGCTATTTGACTACTTGTAGGAGAAGTGGGATACTACTGGGTAGCTATTTGGGCTACATAACCCCTACAAGTTGGTAGTTAAAAGTAGTATTGCATTTGAAACTGTGCTGTTTTTCCTGCCTTCTCATGTTCACACAGAAATGCCATTAATGAACTTAACCGTGCAAAATTTTGCAAAAGCTCCAGGCGCTCAAGGCTTTTCAGGATTGTGTTAGAATTTACTAAAACACAGTGCAGTGTAACCAGTTGGTATTTGATCTGTATTTAAACAAATAACCCCCCTTTATTTTGAAGAAAGAAATGTAATGATTTTCTTCCACACTCTAGAATGCATTCCTGTAGCAGATAATACTAACCTTGCTTTCAGTAAAGGGAGTCTGTAGTGATTCCTGTTTTTTTTTCTCCAGAAAATAACAATCTTATTTGTTTGTTTTAATAGAGGAAGTGAAGAAGAGAGGAGGAAAAACATGAAGTCATCCTCTGGTTCTTGATCCTATCACAGATTCAAATGAGATACAATGTAGCAGAGCAACTATGGCAAGCTATTAGAATATTGGCAGCATATAGGTGGATTGGTAGTAGTGGCTTGGTAAGATGAGTTTTAACAGTGGGAGTGGTATCAGTTAGGGATCTACATATTGTGTTCTTGGTCCAACTTATTTGAATTACAGGTTGGCTAATGAGGCTTCCTAAATCTAATGCAGAGTTCTGCTTAGTTGTAGCTTTTGTTTCTTATGGATGCATAAGAAGCAAAAAGTCTACCTTGAGACCGCATCTGGAATATTGTGTCCAGTTCTGGCCCCCTCAGTTCAAGAAGGACAGGGAACTGCTGGAGAGAGTCCAGAGCAGGGCAACAAAGATGATTAAGGGAGTGGAGCNAGAAGAAACTTCACAGTGAGGGTGACAGAGCACTGGAACAGGCTGCCCAGGGAGGTTGTGGAGTCTCCTTCTCTGGAGTCATTCAAAACCTGCCTGGATGCCTTCCTGTGTAACCTCATCTGGCAGGGGGATTGGACTAGATGAGCTTTCGAGGTCCCTTCCAATCCCTAACATTCTGTGATTCTGTGATTAACATCCCAGACTGATGCATTTGGCATCTTAATTTTGATGTGTGGATAGATACCAGGCCTGTGAGTTCAGTTTTCTTTAAAACATTCAGATTTTTAAACTTAAGAATATTTATTTATTTTCTTATTGTAAAATACTTGGAGATCTTTTGCTTCCCATTTAGTAGTTTTCAAGTTATTAATCAAATATGTGTGTTTTATTAGGTTGTAGAATGTATTCAGTAGATATCTGACTTGCACTGTCTGGCAAGAATTGGACATTTTCTGTGATTACTTTCAAATTATCCTGCAGGATTGTGCCTAGATTGGATTAATCAATGAAAGAGTGAGATATATTAGGTAGATTGTTAAACGGGAGCTCAATCAGTTATATTTCTGCTGCCTTTAAATGATAGTACCTCTTGAATGCCGTAACATCTCTCTAAGGCTGAATGTATTTTTATGGTGTTAAGTGGCTTTTACAGAGTAAGAGTTTGCTGCCCTCAAGTGGTTAAAAAGATCATAAACTCATTTCTTTACACTCAGCTGGGGTTAATAGTTTATCACTAAAAAATGAAGTTCTGTTATGAGTTGAAAGTAGGAGGGAGAAACAAACGGAGCAGAAAGGTAGTTTTCCAGTAAGGAAAAACATTTGTGATTATTAGAAAGGGGAGGAATCTGGAAAAAATAGTGAAGAGGAAATAACTTAGAGTTGTTTTAAATCTGTCAAGGCTACGAAAAGGTGCAGCAATTTTCCTTGCTCCAATTCCGCGTGATTTTCAACATACACAAATGCAACATGATGCAAGCTAGAGGATATCATTATGTATTACACAGCTGAGATCTTGAAAGATTAGTGAAAAGTTACCTTTGCATTTTGTATTCTGCAGTGTATTTCTTAAAGTAAAAGGTCCAATCTGTCATACTAAGAATAACAGAGTAATGCTGCACACACTTTTGAACTGTCTTGCTTTTCCTAGTACCATAGTTACAGAAGTCTGATAAAAAAGATTTAAGACTTAAAAAGAACAGTAAGGAAGAAGGAATATAGAAGTAGGGATAAGTGGAAAGTGGCTACTGAATATGTACAGTAATAGGCAAAGGGTCTTCTGGGTGTATCTCTTTGCATTGTGCTTGCGTTGTAGATGTTAATAGTACTTGAAGTGAAAGGACAGGGAAGTTGAAGCAGAAAGGTGAGGAAGGAAAAAACCCAAAGAATGGACAGATGGAGTGACCCTAGAGTCTTAACTGAAGCTTTCTGTGGACTCCGAAGCTGTGCAGTTTGAAAGAACTTGAGGAAAGTATTGCACATAGCTTTTCCATTCAAGTAGAGCATTTAGCTGCAAGGCACTGGTGGGGTGGGGTGTCTGTGTATGCATGCAGCTGTGAATGAATATTTTTACATAACCGTTGGTGATAATCATAAAATCCATTGTATAGCTTTAGCACTTAAATTGCACTGCCTTTTTTTTCATCCACAGTCAACTTAAGCCATTACAAGTAAGCACTTCAGGTTGTGCCAGGAGAACTTGGTAACAGTAGAATTTTGCTGGTTTCATACTAGGAGTTTACCTTGTAATTCAGCTTAAAATATGTGAAAGGAAAGGAGTCCACTTTTGAAATGTAAGCAAGACCTCTGACCACTTAGGTTTCAAAACTATAATTTAACTTCATGTTCTGAACACTCAATATGTTATGACATGTGGGTTGTAGGATTAAAATGGGAGGTTGAGGCAGACGCTCTTCAGTCTTGCTGAAACTCTGGGCAGAAGAAAATTCAAGATTTATTGAACTGAAAAGGAGGGCCATAGCTTAGTGATTAGAGCATGTACCTGGGAGAGACAGGTTTAGAGCTCTGGGCACTGTTTAGTTTAACTGAAGAATGCTTAGTGTAAATTTCCTGACTTTGAGATCTTAGAATAATGAAGTGTGAGAGAATTGTGCCCTTCCTACAATAGTGTTCTTTCTCAGTATGTCATTATATATGGTTTAAGTAACACATATTGAGGCTGAAGTAAGGGTGGTCTCTAAATGTTGTAATATATACTTTGTTTTGAAGTATGTATTATGTTTCATTGTGTACTCACCAGTGCTCAAAATCTAATAACTTGAAAGGCTCCTCATCATTAATGTGAGTCATAAAAGATAAAGCTATGTGACGTAGTAGATGTTACATGTAATAACCTTTCGCTGAAGATCTGAATTCAAACATTTAAAATCAAAGGAAGGAATTTTGCTGACAGGAAACTTGTATTGCAGTGAAAGAAGGTTGAATTTTTCTGTACCTCTGGCTTGGAACCACAAAGGATGAACATCCAAGCAAAAGGTTGAATTAAGAATTGTCTTTGTACTATTTCAGACTGTGTTAAGCTTTTTGCCATACCTTGTGTTAAAGCCCAGTTGCAACTGTTTGGTCTTCAGTCTAAATGTTGGAGAGAAATGAAGTCTTACAGGGCATAGATATTAACAGAATCAACAGAAAATCATCAAAGATTTGGACCCTTAATATCACTGATCTTTCTTGATTAGATTAGAATCTTACCTGATTTTCATTCAGAAAACAGAGTTAGATAAATATCTTTCAAATAACCCTTTCAGAAACATGGAATTTCCAGAAAATAGATGCAGCTACTTCAGCCCCGAGAAATTAGGTGTTGTCCTCATTTTTGAAAGAGGTTATCTAGGTGGTGACTATTGAGGACTCAAAGTCAGAAACAGAGATTAAACCTGTGAGTATCAGAAGTATGAGAGCATCTCTTACACCCAGTATTATCTTTTTCTGTTTAACATGTGTATCTTACTGGAGTGTTTAGTCCTCACAGTCTTTCCTGATTTTCCTTGACACTCTAGGAGTCTTATCTGCCCTGTGCCATTGCTGTGTCCTAGAAAATAATGTTCTGCTCATTCAGAATATATTTTAACCTATTCTGCATCACCAAGCAGTTAATTTTTTTTTATCAAATCAGGTGGAAATATGTTTTACCTCTTTACAAATTTATGTTGGTACTTCTTTTAAGTTGCTAACTAAATAGGTCAAATGAGTAATATATCCAAAGACATAAGTATGTAATAGTTTTGACAACTCCTCTTTGGCTTGAAGGTGCCCAGTACTTTGAAAAATGCTAGCATAGCTGTCATTTATGACCTGAAAACCTGTGATTATTGTACCACACAGAGTATCCTTTATTTCAAGGCAGTACTAAGAAATGTGTGTATTTATTCAAGGCTATAAGGAGTTTGAAATTTGACTTGCAACTGAAAGGACTCTCCTTCTCCTCAAAAAAAAGGTCTCAGTAAAATACTTGCTCTTTGCTAAACAGCATTCAATTTTTAACTGTTCAATCCATTTAAAAGAAAATTGAGTAACATGAGTTATGTTTTTAATTGCCTTGAAGATTTCAGTGTGCCGCTTAAAAGATTTATTTAAAATGTCTTCCCCAAAAGAAACAGCAGAGAACTGACAATTGTAATCCTGGCTGTGACAGCAAAATTATGAAAGTTACACTTTGAAAAATAATTTAAAAAAAATATTAAATGCTTTCTTCTTTTCTGTACTTAAGGGTACAATATGTATTGAAGCTTTTAGTTAATGCCTTTATGTAAAAAGCGATTTCTTTGGCCACAATACTATTTTAGTATTCATACTGTGTCAGTACTTCAGATTAAGCACTGTAAAGGCTTGTAAACCTCCCAAAAGACTGGTTTAAACTTTCATGTAAAAGATTTCTTCTGGAACAAGTCCTTATTCTGTTTATAGCATTAAAAAATAATTCTCTATTTTTACATTAGGAGATTTAAAAAACCCCACACTCTTCTTTTTGCGTCTTCTTTAGTAGTAGGTTTATGTCCTTTGACTTGATATGAAACTTTTTTTCTGGTGTTGTTTGTTTTATTGGCTTTGGGTTTTTTTTTTTTTTACATTTCTTGTTAGAAGTTTTGGTAAGAGAACCAGTTGAAATTATCAGCTGAGTGCATTTTGAGCTAGGCTGGTTAATAGTGAGGTTCCGTCTTATGGGTGATAAAATGGAGCAATCGTTTTTAGTGAATTCATTGAAGGAACATTCTTGATTTTTAACCTCATTTACTAAGTGGGTATTCTAGAAGAACGTTAACACAGTGCCACACTTGTATTCCAGCTTTCATGGTTTTATTGTCATTTCTAAGACTCTTACTGCAGTGTTTACTAACATTTTAAATTTGCAGGGAACAAAAATAATCAACTAACAGAACTCTGAGTGATGAAGACCTCATTTTTGAAGTTTTGTTTGTTGTCTCTTATTTTTCTTCATAACACTTGAAACTGAGACTACAATACTCATAACATTTCCACTATTCAGAGTTCATGGGTGATTGTCTACCTAGGGTGCTTTTTCAAATGAAAATACAACTCTAGATTCACTTTTTCTCTTGCAATAAATCTGATTGGAGAGGTATTTAAGTTTCGCTCAATACAGTTGGTTTGCAAAAATCTGGTTTCTGTTCAGTTTCCTGTTTGGGATGTATGTCTGGACCTGTGTACACTGGGATAATTTTTCATTTTGAGGCATGGCCACCAACATTGCAGCAATGGATACTGGCTTCTTGTAGCAGGGCTGAGGAATGGCTTTTGAAATCTCCCCCTACTGTCAAATCCCTTCCTGCCTCGCTCTCCCCCAGAAGCCAGATTTTATTTTCAAATCTGTTTTGACACACCATTCTGCTGGGAAGAATTCCAAGAAAGAAAAAGTTACCAGTTTCTTTGGTCTCCTTTAAAATCCTCTTGTTCTGTATGGCTCAAATGAGACAAGGAAATCTTAATCTCTTTATCAGTGTGCATCTCCAAAATCCTCTATGTTAATGTGTGCAGAGAAAGAGGATTTTCCCAAGGAGAGAAATGTAATAACTGTAATTAGTTCTTGTTGTCTCTGCTGTAACTTAAAGTGTTTAAAAGCCTCAAAGTGATCTTTTGTTTGAACTTCAAACATGAGTTTGGTCTAGGGAGCCAAGAGGGGCAATACCCGTATTCCATTACTCTTGAGAAACCCTATCCCTGTGAGAGAAGCTTTGCTTTAAAATTCTTTTGGAGTTTAGTAAAAAAATGCCTTGGATATATGCAGATAAACAAGGGATATGTAAAACAGGCTGATGTCATTAATTGAAAACTATGTAAATCTCCACATTGAATTGCAGTACTTTTCAAACATACAAGGAATACTTTACCCACTTGTTCTGCTGCTGTTTTAGCAATACAGGTTACAGTATCTCCTTTTTTTCCCACCCCTTTAGAAATTGAACGAGGTTCTTTTACTTCTGTGTTGCATTGTGTCCAGGTTTTAATGTCAGTCACATGAGCCTTTTAGCAGTGTTAATCACCGTTTCTGACTAAACATTTGGACTCAGAGTTTAAAAGACAAGAGATTCCGTTTACTAGGTTCAGGAAGCAATATTTGTTAAAGTGTTTTTAATTCACATAGACCCAAGCACACAGGGTTTTAGAGGAAAAAAATAATCTTCGGTCTTACTAAGGTTATTTGACTTCAGCAAGTTTGACCAGTGGACAGAATACTGTAAAATAAATGAAAAATGAACAACACAGCCCCCCACAAAAAAAAAAACAAACAAAAAATAAAACCCCCAACCACCCTGTGATTACCAGGTTTATATGATGCAAATGCTTTATAATAATGTTTCTTTGAACTTACTCCCAGAGAAATGTATTTATAGATGAAATCTACAGCAATTCTAAGAAAAACATGACGACCCCAAATAAACCAAAAGTACTTCAAATTGTGATTCTTATATAGTTGAAGTAATATAAGGATACTATTTATTGTTTACATCAATAAAGTACTAAATAATTACAAATACACAAATAAGTAGTCAATCTACAATATATTAGAAAATACATAGCTACGAAGCATATATGTTTACAAAAGTACAATAAAATATAAATTTATAAAACCAGTAGGTAATAACATTTGAAATATTGTTATAAGAGTCTGTGAATCTACAGGAAGGCCTCCTGAATCGGAGAAATATTTAAATACAAAATTTATGAACCACAGCTGTACAAACCAAGTATTTACAGGCACTAGGAACACAGAAGATTTCAGCTGTGCTAAATTTTTGATCCTGTCTAATCTTGTAACTCCAATTAGGGAAAAATTAGCATCTTGTGCATAGAGATTCTTTTGAGGCGCAATTTGTTTTGCAGGAAGAGGAAGTGGATTAATTGGTGGTGTTTTTCCTTATGAGTCACAATTAAAACATTTCCCAAATGGTGAAGGATTGCTGTCTTTCGTCATAGGTTACTTCGTATGGGCTGTCTCGGTGTCTTGCAGCCAATGTAAACATACTGAAGTCATATGTTAGGGACATAATAGCTAGGCGGCTACTTTCAGAGGTTGAGCATTTAGTGTTATTTAAAATTATTACTTTTACAAAGTTTTTGTTGGTCATTATGAATGGTCCGTAAGCTTTTCTTTCCATTCCAACTCATCTTGTTATATCTGTCAGATACATGAAGAACTTGATAAGTGGGACGAAAGAAACTGATTCTGCAGAGAAAATGTTTGGCATACAGGCACCTTTTGAACTCTGAGGCTTGAGTTACAAGCCTTGGACTTTAGAGGAAGGGAAATACCTTTCATGTCGAAAGTAATTTTTAAAGTGAATTTGTTTGAGAGAAGTTTCTTCCCATTATTGTAGCCTTGTTTCAGTCTTGAGACATTTTTAAGATGATGTATATTTTCTTTTAGAAAACGGAGATGTGGGAAAGCGAGAAGGCTGAGGAAGACATGGAAGAGTATATCTGGGAAAATAGCTGCTCTCAGAAAAATGTCTTGGATACACTACTTCGAATAAAAGCCTCAGAGAATGTCAGTGATGTAACTAAGGAAGAGCTTCTTGAATCTGAAGTGGTTAAGGATTACAGAAACTCTGTAATTGCACTTAAAAATGAAGGTGAAACAGAAGATAACATGTCTCGATACAAGGAATCTGTGAAGAAACTATTGAATATACAAGCATTACCGTGAGAGCTGACTCTGCAGGTACATCTGATTATTACAGAAATATTAAACTACTGTGTTAATATTTCTGTATTATATGGTTAAATAATCATTCAGAACCTTAATCAAAAATATGGAACTTGGCAATGAGTTAATTTAAATAGTTATCAGATTTTTCTTTACCACTGGATTTTCTTGTAAACATAATTTTCCTGTCTGTGAACCTTGTTCTTTGAATAAAGTAAGTTTTGAGTCATATTTGTGACTTGACTCTTCTATTCTGTGCTTTCTTAGCTTGGGAGATCCTGGCTTAGTCCTCTGCTTAATATAATTCTGACTTCTCACACAGCTTCTTTTGGCTTAGAACTTAGAACAACAATGTCAAAAATGATGAAATAACTTGGGCTCCAAGTTCTATTAAGTAAGAGTCTCAAAGTTAAGAGCTCTAAACTTTCTAAATGCTTTTCAAATGTCACTCAGGCTTTTCTCTATTTTTGTACTCCCTATCTGTAAAATAAAGATAATGTTGCTTGAGTAGTTTTGGAGAGATGTTGAAGCACACTGAGCAGCGTGAGGTTCTTGCTCATCATGAGGGCTAATAAATACCATGAGTAAAACCACCACTCTCTAAAATGATGGATAAAAATAAGGTAGAAAAAGGGATGGTAATGGGAAGGTGAGCTAGCAGTTATTTACAGGATACAAAAGTGAGGAAATGAAGGAAGAATGGTGAGAGTTGCTGAAAGTGAGAGCTGGTGGTGAGCAGCTTAAATAGGAATGGACTGGGTCTTGATACCCTGAGGCCTGCTGAGTTGTGTCTTGAATGTACCCAGACTCTTCAAGAAAAAAAAAAAGTTTGTAGCACCCAACTTCTGTGAAGAACAGAGAAAGAAAATGTATGGATGTTTATCTTATATTGGGTAATTTGTATTTGAAAGGAATTGATTTTAAGCACTGGAATCACAGGCAACTTTTATTGCCTTCTCATGGTTAAGAAAAAAAAAAAAACACCTTAAAAATATCAGCTTGGAAGGACATTACTCTATTTTCGCTTCTATTGTACCTTTTTGGCTTACCAAGATTTCAGCTTAGATAGAAAGTCTTCATTTTCTGGAAGAAACGGAGGGAGTCTTTATTCATCTGATTTAAGAATTCTGCATATCTATAAAAGAACCTAGCGTGTGGCCCTGCCAGCAAGTCTTTTGAGGGGAAACAGCATAAGAGTAAGAACATTGAATATTAAAGAGTAATTGGTTTCTGCTGAGTGACTCACTGCTAGGATTTTTCATTGTTTGTTTTGTGTTTACATAGAGCCAAAGACCATGTATGTTCTCATTTCCAAAATGTTGTCAGTTTTGGAAGGATTCTTCTTAGGTAGAGATTGTTGTCATATGACAGGAGACTGAGTTTAATGGAGCTTGTTACTCCCTATGGGAATTTGCCAGAGCTGTAGCTAAGACTGAAAATGCTTGTCCTGTAATCCAAATTTTTCACTGACTTGGTTATTTAGTGATCAATCGTCTTAGAAGTGGAGTCTTAGCAGAAGCTTCATATGGGAAAAGTTTTGGCTGTTACCAGGTTGTTCCTTTATTCATGGATAATAGGAGTAATGTTTAAAATTCTGATTTGAAATAGTACATCTGTGTAATTCCTAATCTTTTTTGAACAGCCATGAAACCAAAATTACTGAGGAAGTAACTGCAGTTTGACTCAGAGAATGGTGTGGATACTGGAGTTATGCCTGGCTTTATTCCAAACGCGGTTTGGTTCTACTATGTACACAAGAGAAATTTGTTTCCTTAATTAGCTTTGTCAGTGCTTGCATAAGGACTGGCGTACCGGCATGCCTGTGTGACTAACTTCTGTTGTGCAGTGACATGTCTTGTACCAGACTCTCATGAGTAATGCCCTTAAATGTTTTAAGAAACCTAAAATCCCGTAAGCTTGCTTTTCTCCATAAAGTCATTCTTACGTATTCAGGACTTACAAGCACCTGGTAAAATCCTCTTTGAATTAGAGGAAAATTCAGCTTTGCTTTGCTCTTCTCTAAGCAGAACTCTGTATGAAAGTTGTAGTTAAAATAATGGTTTGACTTTACTGATAATAATGTCTGGTAGAAAGAACAGCACAGCAAGGTAAATTGACTTTTTGTTTGATTTCATTAGCATTTCTTTAGCTTCACAGACAATTCATGGAAAACCTAAAATGCACAGGCTTCCAGAATTGCCGCTGCAGTGTTCATGCCTAGCTTATATACACTCTATAAATGTTTCAAGAAATACAGGCAGGATGAAAGGTGGCTGTCACCTGAGTGCCAGGACACTCAAATGTCTCCATCAACAACAGACTGAACAATGTTGGGGCTAATTCACTGTGTTCCCCAACCATATCCATCACTTACCATCTAAAGTTAATTGTCAAAGATGCCAGTTTTCTGGTAGTATTGGGCTTAATGCCCCTGTGGCTATAGAACACTTCACCAGCTGGCCTTAGAAATCTGAGAGATTGACCTCTAAGTTTCAATTTTCAATGTAGTCTTCGCTTCCTCTGCTTGCTAAGTAACACAGGAGCAAAATTAAAATCCTCTGTAATCTTCAAAGTGCTCAATCAAGCTTCTAGAATCAAAAGCAATATAAAATTCAGTTGCAGTTGTGCTTTTTACTAATGGTTTATATGTTACAGTACAGAACTTGTGTAGGGCGGTGGACTGGATCAAAGGTAGACCGGATTGGTTTTAGAGCTCTTTGTCGTCTTGGGTGTTTCTCTTCCTGTTTTTCTACTTTTCCCTCCAAACTGTTTGTGTTTGAAGGTGGCAGTATTTCTCTGTGATTATGCGGAATACTTAGCACACTGGGATCTTGACTCCTGTGGGAGCCTTCCCAAGCTTGATGATGCATAGTATAGCATCTGTTTTTGTGAACTATAGTACACATCTTTATTTTCCTGTGTAATACTCTTGCAGACCATCTCATTGGAGACCTGCACGGAAATTTAAAAACTCTGAAGAGTTAAAGAGTAATAGATTTAGGTAAAGCAGCTCTAAAGCACAGTAATAAGTACGTCCTTAGCAATGGTCACTTATTAATGGATCATGTACATTATAATGTAAATTCATGACAGAGGTGTGTATCCCTCTATATATACCTGTGTGTATATACGTTCTTCTCTTAAATGGAAATGTTCGTGTTACTCTTAAATAGAAATGTAGATAGATAATACTTAAATCAAGAAGCTGGCTAGTGCATACACTTAGAAGGAAGGAGGAGCAAGAATCCACACACAGTATCTAGAGGCATTGGCTGTCTCCATAGGTAATTCTTTTACTGGTATTTACTGTCCAAGAGGAGCATGGAGCTAGTTCATGACAGCCCTAACCTCAGGCAACCCTGTCCATCGTAGATTGAAACTTGAGCAGGAAGGCTACTATATGTGCTTCTTTGTGGTTGCTGTTCTAACCTCCAAGTAGCAGATGTCTCATTTCAAATCCAAACACTTTCTCCCGCAAACTGGAAAAGTTAGTTCCTTATGGCAAGGAAAAATAAGCTGTCTCCAATGGAAAAAAGCTCACACGAGTTAAGTTCTTGGCCATCTGGAACAGTTGTGATGCATAGTTTTGCTGGTGCTGTTGAGGAGACTAACCTTTCCTTTATCTCCCATATAAACATTCCAAAGAAAGGTTGAGATCTAATGCTTGGTCAAGCTGGAAAAGGACTTGCTTTGTCAGTATTCTGGCTAATTTTTGCATCCTAGAAACTACTGTAATCACTGGCATAGGATGTCTTTAGTAAACAGTGTGCTAAGAGTTGTGAAGTGAAACGTTCATAGTGTCACTAAATAGTTTATTGAGGTTGGTTGTCTATGTTCTATCGCATTTTGCCCTTTAAAGAAGGGCTGTCAGACCCTAAGAATAATCTCTTGCTGAGATTAGACAAGAAGGCCTGTAAAGAGATGTAATTCAGCCTTTGGCAAGGCAAGTAGATGTTACAATTACTTGTAACTTCACCAAGCCCTAAGACCTGAATGTGACTGGCTGTGTGTGAAGAGTTGGTAAACCCCTGCAGATAATCTCATGGTCTTCAGGGAACTAATTTATACTCCTGACTGGAGTTGACGCTTTTTATCCTGTTTTCATGCATAGCATAGCTACGAACACAAGTATGAGATAAAGGGATAGTTGCCTAAAAAAGGATGTGCTGTCTGGACAAACCATCTTTTGACCCGTTTCTTATTTTCCCTCATACTTAAAATGTATGTATTTATTTTCTTGTGAATCTCCTAGTCTGTAATAAAATATTTCTGCTACTGTGCTTTAAATAGCCCTTTTACCTCCTGTTTTTTTTAATATGCCAATAAACCAAGAAGACTCCCCAGAACATGATCTTATATATTCTCATCGTTCCATCCAGACCTGGAAGCATTTGTGCATGGGACAGATATAAATTTTCACTTCTGTGTCATTTTCTGGTGAATATTGAGGTCCTAGTTCCATTATATGATTCTACAGAATGTAATAGTGAGAGTAAGGATCGAAGGAGCCTCAAGGTGCTATTAAGTGCACTATGCAGACACTAATCTAGAGGTGAACATAACCATGGACACCAGGGATGACTGACTTGCTGCAGATCACACAGCTGATCAATGATCAAATAGAAGTCACTTTTCTGAGAGGAAAAGGAGGTGGAAAAAAGCAGCTGTTTTAAAGCAAATAGTATATTACCTATTACATATTTCCATTAAAACTAATGCCTTCTTGCAGAGATTTGTGGTTTTGGTGTGTTGGATTGTATCATGTCCAGCGAAAGGATTTCTTTGCTAGTGTTTTCATTTGCAGGTATACAACATCCTTGAGGTACAAATAGCAAGTTCTTACTTTTTCAGTAGTGTATTGCCTTTAAGAAAAAAAAGTACTCTGTTAGTAGTATCCATCCTTTATGACTAGCTTTTCTTTTTCTTTTTTTTTTTTTGCAGTACTCCAGACCATCAGCAGATGGCTTTGTGGGGCATTTAGGTAGCAGCCCAGCCTGAGCAGGAAGAGTCAGGATAAGAACGGTTATTAAGGATTTGGGGAATGAAAATAGTGTGAGTCTTGCATAATAAAGGTATTGCAATATGCTAGAACCTGCCTCAGTTTTCAAGTAAATTGTCTAATATTTATCTGAAAACAGCAATATCTTAATTGTATAGGACGAAGAGAGAGGGGATGTCCTATGTTCACTTCTGATGTTTTCTGTCTTGAATGGTACCCGTTAACATATGGGTACTGCAAGATACCAATACTGCAACAACTGTGTTACCTTAGACATGCGTCTTGCATATGTGGCTTCAAGTTCAGCAATACTTTATAAATATCTATTAGGGATTTAAGCATCTTCCCTTATTTTGTATGCATGATTAAATAATGAGCTGAATCAGAAATGCATTCTTCTCAGTACGATAAATTAATTGCTAAAGGGTACTGTGTTACAGTATTACCGCCTCAAACTGTTAAACAGTCCCGTAAATCATATGTGAAGCATTGAGAAGGAAATGTTGTGCACTCTCTTTTATTTAAAAGCTGGAAAATTGAAAAAATAAAATATTTACATTGAAATTAAACAAACAAAAAAGAAGTATGAACCATCTAAATATAACACAAAATGCATATGCCTCTGTAACTGAAGGTAATAAATATTCAACAATGGTTAGCAAAACTCTAGGCTAAGGAAAATAAAACACATTATCCAACTGAAACTATGGGGAAATTTTTAGGTAAACAAAACATAGTTTTTCTGCTTGAATTGGACTAAGCCGCCTGCATGCGAATTTCGTATCCTAAAAACTACATGCAATTATGTAGCAATAATAACCTTAGTGTGTTCCCTGATTTTAATGATGAATTGTATTTGGAATTCAGTGCTGCATGGTCTTGAAAATAAAGTTTGTGCAGTTTGAAACACCTTAATTTCTCAAGTGACATCTTCTCTTTGTCTGGGAGCTATTGAGACTATAATGTGAACAAAAGCAGAATTATAATGGCTCCATTCATCCTGAAGAAAGGCACCACAGTACAGACCTAGTTGTCTTACAAAGTATTTTTCTAACTCTAGGTTTAGACTTTCTAACTCATTCGTAACAAAAATGCAGTGTTCCTCAAAGTGAGCTGGGCTTTGCTGAGCCCTTCCTTGGCAGCAAACATACGCTTCACCGTTTTGATTGTTTTGACCATTTCAAACAAAGAGACAATTTCATAAGACGCTTATGTATTTTTGTATTACATTGGATGTGTATTCATGTGGTAGCAAATAGACAAGCAGAAAGGTAACTAGCTGGGGTTTAGATCTGCTTTTGATAGATCTGTCTACATTTCAGGTTTAAGTTGGTTTTAAAGGGTGTTTTCCTTGGTTACATGATTTTAGAAATTATGGGAAAGAAAAAAATAGTTTTAAAAAGGCACTGTCATTGCAAATTGTTGTGGCAATGCCGGCTAAAGTGTTTTGTGGGAGAATCCTATGACAAACTGCTTGTCATCAGTACTGAGTGAGGTGAAAAGTACCACAGCTTGAATTGGAGCATGTGGTTGATCAGTTTGTTTAGTTAATATATTTGATCAGGCTGTCATGACGTGTGAAGCATCCCAGTGTTATTTGTGGTAGACATCAAAACATGCACTTCACAAACTTTTCATTTTCTGATTAAGACTTTGTAACTGAAAATCAGTTACGCCTGTGTTTTTAACACAGAAAAGGTGCTTCATGGAGCCATGAACATTTCCTTCAGAATTTGGTTGGTAGAGCACTGTACAAAGAGAAACCTGAACCACATGGTCTGCAGCTTCTACTCTGAAAAAAGATCATACTGATGGTCTCAGTGCACATCACTGTACGTATAAGTTCCAGAGAAAGGATATAAAGCACATCACAGTAATTGACAGGTTGAGAAACTGAGTTCCTTCTCTGACATATGTGTGCCTTTCTTTTCTAATTAAGTCAGACCTGAGACTTTCCCATTTTGGGAAGATCCTTGAAGATGACTTTCAGATGATGAGTACATGAGGAATATGTTATTTCTTTACAATATCACCACATTCTCACACTCAACTTTTGATACAATATAGAGTATCTTGGTTCCTTTCTTCCAGTTCCTTGCCTTCTGGTGTTAAAAGCCTGGAAAAACAATGTCAACTTCCTCTAACTCAGAAGAGCCTTTGGAGTCTCATCATTCTTAGTTGACATTTTTAGTGATAGTTAAACTGTGTGCTTGATTCAGCCACATAATGAATTAGAAAAGAGCCATTTGCTGATAAAAGCTTGTTCAAATTTAGAGTACATCATGCAGTGGGTACACCTCTAGAGTTTGTATCATTTTACATGTAAGTGTAGATCTGCCCTTAAAAACAAATCATACCTAATTCTATTTTTTCTAACTAAAATAGAAGGAATTTGTTTTTTGTTAGTTCAACAGATTAAATAACCTTACTCCTATAAAAAATTCTTATCCCGTGTCAGTCTCCCTGCTATTACATATGAATTAGTGTACAAGGTCAATCAAATACCATAAACAAGGGGTTTTTTTAAACTTCAGTTTTCTAAGCTGCAGTGCTAATCAATGTGGGCGAAAATGTAATTTTAGAGTCGTTCTGAAACCAACCTGCTCAACTGTAATTATGTATTCATGTGGCCTTACAACCTCGTCACTGTAGTCTTTGAATGTTGCATGAATCTTACTAGTTTTAAAATCATTTTCTGCCACATAAACATGACAATCAGTTTTATTCTTTCCTTTCATAACATTTACACTTGTCTGGGCAATAGAAAATTCTACAGCAAGTGAAGAAAGTGACAAACTCTGAGCCATCGACAAGTTTAAAAGGGGAAGAACAATTCAGATTACTGTTGAAAATGTTTGCTTTGCTAAGCAAACTTCCTGAGTAAGGTAAGGCAAGGAAATACCTTCCTACCTTGTTGATCTAGTCACTTGATTTATATTCAGGAGGAGCACTTTCATGAGCAGAGTACAAAAAAGAATTTTTTATTGTAAAGCTAACTTCTATAGCTTTCAAAACATTTTGTCTATTCCTGTGCAACATATATTAAATGACTGTTCCTATTTTAAAAAGCGGATGGTGTAAAGGATAAATATGAGTAGGCAAGAACAAGCAAGTCCAGGCGGACGACACAGATTGATGCTGATGGCAAGGCGTGAACAGATGTTAGCCACATTTGTGTTTTCCTTAGCCGGTAACAGAATGGCTTTGTCAATGCATTGCAGAGCAAGTAACTTTACAAAAGCACTTGAAGTGTGATGGTGCTTCTATGAGGGCTTGAAAAACAGTTGAAGTGTTCGTTATCAGACGAGTGAAGTGAGAAGTGGGGTAAGAGTAAAGCATAAAGATTGAGTGATCAGATTTTGTGGTATGAGTTAATGGAGTTCAGTAGTTTGGGGGACTTGGGTTCTTTTAGGTGCTTTTGTTTGAAGAAGTAAAGATCGCTGGTGAAATTGTTTTGTCTTGATATTAGGGATAAATAGGGAAAAAAGGTGAATCTAGAACTTAGTTGGAGAAAAATGGTCCGTTTATACAGAAACAATGAGATCCTAAGCAATTAAAGAATGATTAGAGTTAAATGATTTTATGATACTATAAACCATTTGGTTTTACTAACTACACTTATACTTTTCTCAGGCTAAAGTCAGGGGAAAGAATGCATACAGCTGCAGTGAAGCTGCTCACTTAAGTTAGGGAAAGTGTATACTGTTTGTTAGGCTTTAGTCGAGGTCAGATTATGAACCAAAATGTGCTCTAACACCTCTGAGCATGCAGTGGGATCTAGAAGTGTGTATTTCTTACGTAAAGAGACAAGGCAATTGTGTTTCATCTGTAGAGAATTCAGTTAAAAGTGGAAGATTCTGAAGCCATCAGTTAAAAAAATTTATCCTTGGTTCTGCAAAAGAAATAAGCTAGTATATATGCTTCATTTTTAAAAAGCTGTTTGTTCTAAAACTAGGATGTCAACATTATTTTACAAATTACCTTTGACAGTAGTATATTTTATGAATTGTCGTGACATTGTTCTTCTCCTTATGGGTTTATACTGACCGCTCCTGTTTCTGCAACGCCCTGCTGTGAAAGCAATGGTACAACAGCAAAGGAAGATGAGAGACGAGCAAAGAACAACGGGAATCAACCAGACACTCAAAGCTGCAGCTTCCCAAGCAGATGCCTCATTATCCGAAGTGTAATTCCTACCGCTGTAGCCTTTGGTTTCATTCAAGTGTTGCTTACTGCTGTTCAGACGAGGAAGAGTGGGCATGTGGGATAATACCTTGGCAGACTTGGATGTCAAAGTTGAGAGTAAAGTCTTTTTGTCTGAGCTGGTGATTGACTTGGTGCTTACTGAGGTTGTGCTTGCCCACTTAGCAAAATGATCATCCAGTGGAAAGCTTTCTGGCCTGGAATAAGTAGTGACGTCAGGGTTTTGGACCATCAGGCTTGTGCTGGAGGTGTAAGCCGTTGCTGTTGGGCTCTGGCTAGTGGTAGAAGACGGAGCTTGGAGCAGAAGGGAACTTGATGTGGCATTATGATGCTGGCATCTTTCCCACTCAGTAGTCTTTGTGCTGGTTTGCTTTTCATTTTTACTCAGTGAAGAGTGAATATTTGGATCTTTGGATGTCACTTTTTCAAAAATAATAAGATCTGGATCAACCCCTATTAAATAATGAACAGTGTTAGTTTATGTGATAAAAGCTCATCTGCACACCCACAAAAAGAGCACATGGAAACAACAGCAGGTCAAGGAACCCAAATAATATCCATGAACACCTTCTGGAATAGAGGTCTCGCTGCCTCGGGTTATGGGACACGTTATGGGGTGCGAGGGAACTGCATTTTGGGATTGCACAAGCCTTGTATGGGATGCTTAGGGAGAGAACCAAAGGTTAGAAGTGGGGGGGATCTAGGAGAGTCCCAGCAAGCTGTGTGTCAATCTGCACCAGCGACTGGAGGGGGCCTGCACTCTTGGGGGCTTATACATCCAGGTGACAGCAAAGGGGGAGACTGAGCACCTCAGCCCAGCTGCTGGGGGCATTCACATTGTATGTATGCGAATATATATATTTTCATTATCCGATCTCCATCCTATGCACCCAGAGAAAGCAGGATGAGTCTCTTGGTGCTGCCTGTGTTTGTGTGTTTGCTTTATGCATTTGTGTTACCTGTGTGGCTGACTGTGTATGTATATGTATGTATCTACTTGTGGTGTGTATGCGTGCTCTTTGTGCACACGCCTAAGGGGAATACGCTTCCAGCCTTGCTCCTGTTTGGATCTGGGGACCAGGAGCAGTGGGCAGCCTCGCCTCTCAGTCTCTCAGATCTGATGTGGTATTTTCTCCAAGCATAGTATTGATTAGGTACTCAGAGCATGAAGCTTGGAAGCAGGGTGTATCTTCAAGGTCCTTTCTCAAATACAAAATGGAGGAAAAGGGGAAAATATTGATAGAAGTTGGTACATTGATGAAAAAAGAAAAAAATCTTATGCTTTTTTAGCACTGTTTGTTACTTCAGAAGATCTTTTAGCACAGCAACTGACCTAGTATAATTTTAACATTTCATATAGTTGCTGTGTTTTCAGCCTTTATAAACAAAATGCTTAGTTACCTGTTGTGATGTTGTATAAAATGACATTGATTCTAGCCTTTAGTATGCAACTTTCCAATGCTGGGCAAGACATGTGCAGGCAATTCATGTTCTCATTAATAGCTCCGTGGTAGAACACTGCCAGATTGCAGGAAACTGAAATACAAAAAGAGTAAAGTTGAGCTTATCGGCATAATAGAACATTGCATTTTATATGTTATTACATTCTGTAACATCAGAAGATCACTAATACTGGGCATCTCAATAGTGCTTTAAATCTGTGGTTCTCTCATTATTGTGCAAACTGATTAAGCACCTAATCAGTAAAGCAGAACTACTTATAACTATATTCTTATTTTAAGAAGAAGGAATAGAATAACCTCCTGAATTCTCAGTGTGCCTCTGATAAAATAAAATCGTATGCTTTAGCTTGTAGTCCTCATACCAGTTGCCTTCCTTCACGTCTCGGCTGCAGTGAGTGGACCATTTCTAAAAGTAAAGTTATCAAGGAAGACAACTTTGAAATGTTTTTTCTTGTGTAATGTACCTGTCTGCTTGAAACTGGACTGCAACCATTAATTTCACCAGACTATTAAAAAAACCATCCTGAACAAGATGAAGTAAGCGGCATCCTACGCCACTGCCATTCCCAATTGTTTTCCTTGTTTGCCTTTGGGCTATTTCTGTGAATAGTTTAGACAATTCGTTATTCATGTTTGGAGATTCAGTTCTATCTTCTCACATCAGAAATTAGAGCAAAAGCAATAATGCAAAAATGCCTGAACAACTGTCACTGAAACCCAGAAAGTATAGAGATGCCTGAATCTGAGTGGTTTAAGATTTAGATTGAAAATATATGCTGCATTACTTATCATTAGAGTCACACTATATTTGTATATAAAGCAGGAAAGAGTCTTATAAGACATCAAAATGTGAAGTCAAAAGTTAATTTTATTTTATATCAGTACACTTGGACCAGGATCAATGTTAGGTTTTGGTTTAGTCATATGAAGTTTTGGCGGTCTTATGATTTTATTTTACCTGCCTTGAATGTAACCTCCATACCTGAACTAATACAGCTACCTACAATTTTAAAAAGTATTGACAGAGCAGAGGACACGTTCAATAGCAGCAAATACTGTAAATGATTAAAACAGCTAAGGAGAACTTTTCTGATACTGATTCTGACTCTTAAGTTTGCACTTCAGAAAATTGTAGTATACCTTCTGTCTCTATATTGGACAATTTGTATATGAAGTGGGCTTTTAAGATTTATATTTGTTAATGTAACTCTCTAGAATATGTGAATTAATAGGCCTAAGGAGTTACCTCAGGCAAAGAATTCTAAAATAATTCTGCGATTTTTAGTTGTTTTTTTTTTTTTTTTAAATATTGGAAAAGCATTTTAGTAACGGTATATTTTTGTAACACCCTTGTGAAAAAGCTTTATTTTACGTCAATTCTTAGGAAAATACCTAGCTTTAAAAATGTATTCTATTTACTTAGGTATTTATTCCAAAGATTTTCCTCACATTTGTAAGTAATGAAAGTAATTTGTGATACTTCTGCAGTGAACAACAGAAAAAATCATGCAAAATAAAATCCCTAACGTATATACGAATGAGAAAAGGAAGAAAATACACTAAGCCTGTGCTTACTATCTTTTCTGTATTATTTGTATTTTTTCAACTAGTAGCCTCAATACTGCATCATAGATTAACACAGTAAACACACACCTTGAATATATTTGGGGGTTTTTGGTGTTTTGGGGTTTTTTTGTTTGTTTGTGTGTTTTGGGGGGTTTTTTGGTGGGTTTTTTTTGTTGTTTGGGGGTATTTTGTTTGTTTTGTTTTGTTTTGTGTCATAATGAACTTATCTGCCCTAAGAGAGAAGCATTATTTTCAAAAAACTTATACAAAAAAATTGTAATAAAAATGCACTCCGTTTGCCCAAACAGTACAAATTCAGTGGCTTGACTGAAGAAAAAATCATAGCCAAAGTGCCGTTACGGAATTTATATTGTCCTGTGGTTTTTAGCTACTTACATATAAAGATCAAGGTTGTCTGCCTAGCTAAAACAAAGCCAGTAATACTTACAAGTCAAACTGGGATCCTAAACTCTAATGACAGCAAGGTAAAGCTAAACAAATGATGATAATCACCATTTTTTCTTCCACTGATATAATTTTCCTGTCCTATACCTACCTCTAGTTAGGCTTTATTAGTTTCCAGTTATTTGTCATAGGAAATTGAGCTTACAGTAGATATTTATGAAAGCACAAAGACATGATTAACAAATCAATAGAAGAAAACTTGAGGGAGACAGAATTACAGTCTTACAGGGATTATACAAAGCTCTAGCTTTACTATATACCAATTGATTTACATTTCTCTTTAAAAGATTAAAACCATTTTGTATAGTCTTAGAGAATATTTAGCCAGCACATGACTAGTTTGATGTATTTCCTGAGGTTACAGGCATTTGTACAGGTCATATATAAAATAAACATTTGCTTCTATGGATAAAGAAATTTAAAATACAGTGGCTATTTTTAAGAAAATAATTCTGAGTATAGAAATAGTTCTAGGCATCAGTAAACACTTTGTATAATTTTTAACATGAGTTTAAAAGAGAAAGCCCTTCAAATATTTCTGTGAAATATCTATGTAGTATTTGCTTTTCTGTGATATCTTTCATTCAAGGATTCTTAAACACTCTGCAAACACTAACAATGTGGTATTATTGAAGTCATTGTTTGACAAACAAAACCAGGACATCACAGTTTTCAGATATTTGTTCACATTGGTGATTTTTCTTCCAACAGAAAACTGTTCTACACTTGCGTCATATGTAGCAGTTTGTACCCTTGCCTTCAGACCCATGTATACAATATTCTGGATTTTGTCAAAGAATGGATGTATTGTGCTAATAGTATCCTTTATGTTTGTTTTTCTGTGTGATACATGAATACTATGCAAGTTTAGTACCACACTCTGTGAAGAAGAGTCCTGTTCAAATCAGCATCATTGCTTTTTCTCTACAGGAGTAGATGGTGATGGATACTGAAGAGTTATTGTTTTAATGTTAGCATTGCCCACAAGCTTTGTAACGGAGATCTTAAATTTCAAAGCAGACCCTAAGATTTTCATGTGTTTCTAGTGTGGTCTTCTAAAAAAATTCAGATTATCAAGTTCCTTTCTACAGGATTGAAGATGGGGGAACAGTTAACAATGTGCTTCAGCTTTCCTGACTCAAAAAACCAAATATATGCCACATTTATCTTTTTGTTGTTGTTGTTATTTCTTCTTCAAATAAAGGAACATTTGTATAAACATTACACAAAATGTTTTTTCCTCATACATCATTATGCAAGTTTTAGTGTGTGCCACAATGTTGATAACAAACACTCACCATTCCTCAGAAGGCAGCAGGTTCTGCTGCACTGTTGGGGTGAGACTTCTGCATAAATCTTCAGCACCTGGGCTCCCCTCTTCTGCGACTCCTGCAGGTCAACCAGAAGACCTGGGAAGCGTCGGATCCAGCAGTTCTTGTAAAAGGTGGTGGGTGAGCAGACAGAGTCTGACTCCACAGCCAAACCCAGGACCAACAGCACTTCTGCTATGGCCACCAGCAGAATCATCTCTTCAACGTGAAGGGCTTTAGTCAGCGCACTTTCTCCTCCACGGATGCTCTAAAGTTTGGACCACGTCTTAAGAGACAAGCTCTTGGGTGTTGAGGATACTGCCAATTCTGCCAGGGACATGAGCCAGGGGATGTTTTTTCCAAACAATTTCCATGATGCTGTTTGGGCAGCTGCTGGAAGGAAGCAGCCATTTCATGAGCTACATAAGATTATAATAGTTATTATCATTCTCAAACTTAGTTATTTAGAGACAGTTTTTGAGAGACAACAGGCACAGGTTGCTTTTAGTTGGTCAGAGACCTTTTTTATGTGGTCCCAAGTTTGTGTTTCTTGTCCTTCTAAGCCCAAACTAGGCAGACTGCCTGAATATGGGATGAATAATGGTGAGCTCAGCATATTGTTTCACCTCAGCTCTGAAAGTATGCGGTACAGTCACTTGAGAGCAGGCATGTCTGCCACTTTGTTCGGGCACACTATTAACACAGAAGAAACAGCTCTGTTTAGTTTCATAACACTTTTTGAATCATCTGGTGGTTGCAAATATAGTTTCCTGCTTTGCTAACAAACTGAACTATGTAATTCTGTCTGCCAGCCAGAGATGGAAATTTATTCTTCTTCCCTACTGTTTTGCTTGCAAGAATAACATTATTTTATTTGCAAAGATCTAGGAATAGATGGATATGACTGGAAAAGGCTGTGACCGACATTCATCTCCAGACTAGGTAGGTAATCAATGTCCTGCCCCTAATCTTCCGTAATTTTAAGAATATTGACGAGTCTGTATGGGATCTTCCGCTTATGCTTAAGCTTGTAAGAGGCCTGTGAGAGTGCAAGGAAGAAAACATAGTTGGCATATAGGGAGGCAATTCTTCAGGCACCTGGTCTGCAACCTGAAACTCCAAAGTGTTTTGTTTCTGAAAAGGACCCAGTCTGATCCCTGATCCCCACTTCTGTCTGTCTTTCATACAGGAAGGCTTTAAAATATTGCAATACATGGGTTCATTTAAACTCAATGGACTATACAGTGAGGTTGAGAGAATTAGGTAGAAATATGGGGGTCTGCAATAAAAATTGTGTTGAATATATATAAATATTTTAGACGGCGTTTTTTTTCCCTCAAGATTAGAATCGAGGAATTTCCTCAGTCCTGCAGGAAGTACAGATCAGTGACATGGGGGAAGGAGAGCCTCAAACTCGTTTTAATTCTTTAGTCATTGTAGCTGGTGTTTGTCTTGCAAAACAAGGTTTGGAAATGAGTTGACGTATACAATTTTGTTCCTTACAGAGCTCCTTAGCAGGTAATGGAGTGCAGAGCAGGTTAAATCCTGTTGATCCAATAGCAAGACCAGGGCATTTATTTATTCAGTGGAACTACTGGCTATAGTCAGGAAGCTCCTCATCTTAAGAAAGACATTGAGGTACTCCCCGTACTCGATGCTGATGAGGCCCCACCTCGAATCCTGTGTTCAGTTTTGGGCCCCTCACTACAATAAAGACATTGAAGTGCTAGAGAGAGTTCAGAGAAAGCTGAGGAAGCTGGTGAAGGGCCTGGAGCACAAGTCTGATGAGGAGCAGCTGAGGAACTGGGGCTGTTCAGCCTGGAGAAAAGGAGGCTGAGNGTTTAGGCGAGGTTCTTAGGGACATGGTTTAGTGCTTGAGTTAGGTGATGGTTGGACTCGATGATCCTGAGGGTCTCTTCCAACTGAAATGGTTCTGTGATTCTGTTCTATGATTCTTGGTACCTGTTTGGTAATTTTATGCATTTTTATATTTTATTATTTTATTTTATTTTATTTTCATCTCTGTCTGAAAATCACTGCTTAAAACCTTAAGTATGTTTCAATACACCTGTTAGTTCGCATTCAGTGGACTGCACAGGTATGTTTTTAGACATTTAGCTACCATTGCCACAAGCACTATTGATAGTGTATTTTTCCAAAATTTTTGTTTCACCTTTCCAAGTATTCCGAGGCATCACTTGATACGGGACACAATCAGAATTTTGAGCGATATGCCTGTATTTTGGCATTATCCCCCCAGCATTTTGTATGAATTTTGGACCTATTTTGTTCTGTAAGATTTGCATGTAAAAATGCTGTTTCCTGATTGCTTTCCTCGCCCCTGCTCTTCCCAAAATTTCAATAAGAGAAATCTAGAAGATTCTGAATAACTTGGGGAATCATGCAACAAGAATACTAAACTGATACAGAGGAAGTATTTATATTGGGTAAAGCTGAATATGCCTTTAGTCCTTTTAAATAATTTTTTGCATAAGCAAAAATTCAGATGTAATAGGTAGCTTTAATGGTGCATGTATTCGTAACTACATAAAGATTACACTGTCTCATTTCCTCTGATTTTGTGTGTTTGAGGCCCTGCAAAATGTGTGTGTAGATAACAAATATGTTTACTTCTTCCTTTTCAGAAAAAAAAAAAAAAAAAAGGACTAGCCTTTCATTTAGATGGACCTGAAATACCATACAATTTCTTTGATTTCTGTTGGGCTCTGTACAGACATTAAGATAAAGTGTGAGACTGGATGTGAACATGCCTGAGCATCTAAGCATCTTTCAGACCATTCAGTAAGTCTTTCTTCTGGCATCATGTTTTGGATAAAGTAACAAATTCTCAAATACCTGTTCCTTCCATTAAGGCAGTCCCCAAACAGAGTGAGAGTACTCACTGTACATAATATTTAATTATGCATTTGCACAAATAGGCTTGGGTGACCAGTCTTCTTGTGTACAGATCTCTGTGTTTTCAATGTATTTTTAATATATATTTTTGTTTGTTTGCCACTGTTTACCAATAGACACATTGCTAATCTTAGTACCTTCATGTTTTTATTCTGTTCTGCCATGTGCTTCAACCAAGCAGCCTTTTTCCCCCTTCATTACTTGTCATTCTTTCTCCCTTCTCTGTTTCTAAATAAATTATGAGTGGAAATAGCTGCAGGAAAACATTTTATTCAATGAAATGTAAAGAGATTGAAATCAGTAAGTAAATAAATGGCTGCTTTAGATAATTTCCTTTAAAACTGAAAAGTTCTGTCTGCTACATTTCAGAGTCTTCTGCCAGCTTCCCCACAATTTCACTTTGACTTTCCTATGGGAAGTCCATATATATAATTTCATGCTGAAGTTTTAAATCACAAACACTTTGTAAGAAGGAAATACCCGAGTCTTACCTGCAAACCAGTGACCGGCTGTTCCATGTGCTCTGCGAGGAGGGATCAAGAGACTTTTACTGTTAGTAGGGAGCCTGTGGTCGGTATCAGACCAGCACTCCTTGTTATTTAGTAGTTCTTTTCATCAAGTTTCTCACATTTCTTCCTGGAAAAGAAAAAGGCAGTTGCTTGTTTTCTGTGAGAACATGGATGTCTTTGCAGAACTTTCAATACAAGAGATATAAATATACCTGCCACAAGGAAGAGAATGATCTTTTTAATGATTCTTCTTATAAACAGAAACAGTACCTGAAATTTTCCACCTGGGCTGGCAGTGATAATGGCACAATCCAAGAGTTCCCTAGCACAAAGGATTCATCACCAGGCATTAACTCTTTTTTTGCCAAATATAAAAGCAGGCGCTTTTTCCATATAAAATGACAGGTATATGTTGATATTTGGAACTATATTTAGCTTATATGGAATATATGGTTATAGTACTCAGAATACATAAAAACCAGAAAGAGGATCTATGAAGTACAGGAAAGGACTGAAAATGCCAAGGCTTGGGTTCTGCAGTCAGATGAGCCTGTCTAAAACTATACTGCGCATTGGGTTTGTTCATGGGTCATCTGTTGTCCACGCTGTTATTGACCTGCGCCCCTCTGCTGAATGTCTCCAAGTCCCCTCCCAGCCAAAATGGGGGAGCACGGCTGCTGTCCTGGGTCAAGCTGAAGTTTCAGCATTTATGCTGTTTGAGCAGCTACGGGAGACAGCGGTGGTGGTCACCATGTCCCAACCAAGGCTAGTGCCTATCTTGGACAGTTTCTCCCGCTTTGTCAGGGGTGGTTAAACTAGTATGATCAGAGAGGGACACATCGCTCATGTAAATGTAGACGAGATAAGAGCAGACAGTTGGACCTCCTGTCTGTGTCTCCCCTTTCCCAAGGAGATTATAGGAGAGAAGGGAGAGATGCTCCCTGAGGCCCAGATGTGGCAAAGCCACGCTCTTTGGTGTTGCCATGGTGATGCAGAAGTACACAGCAAGCGATCACTGCTAGCACAGACCCGGCCTATCTCAGGTGGGGGGAGAGACCATGTAAAGCAATTCACTGCTACAGTTGAAGTGAGACATGTTAGCTTAATTCATCTGTGTTTTAACTGTCCCTGACAGAGAGGTTGAAAGATGACAGCCACCAGCTGAGGAGAAGCAGCCTGCAGTTTCCCATGTGAGGTACGAACCTGCCTGTGTCCTCCTGTGAACATCAGTAAGCTTATTTAATCAGACATGCAGCATAATCCCATGCAACATCAGCCCTAATAATCCCTGCTGAAGTCAGTGGAGCTCTATGTGTTGCGCTCCATGTGAATAAACTGAATTGCAGGCCTGAGTTCTTCTATCTCATTTATTCTTAGATATGTATATGTGTTTTCCCTTTATTACAGCAGTGTTAAGGTCAAAATTTTACCTAAGCTAAGTATTTTGATAATTCCAGGATATGTCACTGTAACTCCATTATAGTATAATATTTATAAAATAATGATTTAATGAATCATGAAATAAGGAAATGGAAGTACTTTGAAAAAAAAAAATCAAAGCAAATCTTTTTTACATTACTGAAATACTGCACTGACTTTCTCCTTTAAAATTTCCTTGAAATCAAAACATTCTTGCAAAATGTCTTAAGTCCAACAAAACAGCATTTTTTGAGAGAACTGTTTTGTCAAAAACAGCTATTAGTGGTCAGATTTTGGTTTGGAGCAATATATCAAATTTTTAATGAATCTGACTTTCTCCAAGGTTTGGGATGGTTGGGTCCAAGATTCTGGTTTCAGCCCCATGCCAGCAACATGGTAAAAAGAGGTGAAATATTACAGTTTCTGTTCCTGGGACTTTGTGCAAACCATTTTTTAAACGCTTGTTTCAAAGGGGCTGCCAGGCCCTGAGATTCTCTCAGAGCTTGGCTTCAAACTAATTCTGGTAAAAACTCTGCACAAAAGCTGGAATCTGTATGTTCAAACAAAGAGCAACAGAAGTCTTAGCCAGATTAGATTTATACAAATATAAATCTACTGGCATACCTATAAACTTGAGCCAAGTTTTATGACAAAAAGCACAATGTTTAGCAAAGACTAATGAATGAATGCTGCTTTACGACAGAACTTGAAACTAGGCAAAGGGGATGGAGTTTCAATATTGTCATGAATTTTATACAGCTGGGTATGTACTGAAAGTCGTCTGTGTGGGTTACCATTCATCTTACCTAGTTATTATGTACTAAAATTCAGCTCTGCCTGTCTGCACCAGGATTTAAAAATATATGCTGCCTTAAAAGCACCCCGTTTATTCTCATGTAGACAGAGCAACACAAGAAAATTCTGGCTGGGAATGCACGATGCATTTATGCAGAACAAACATCCCTAAAAGGAGGTTCAACAGCAGGTAGAGCACTCCAGCAGCCTGACCCCTGTTCAGGTTTTGTCAGAAACGCTTATTCCATCTGAGAGAGTTTCAAGGAAATTCCTTACTGGATCGTTGGTGTAAAAAATGGAATAGACTGAATACCATTGTAACAATTTACATGCTCACATGTCATGTTGTCTGGTGATGGAACTCTTCTCATGATGCACAGAGAATTCCCACCAGCACACACACTATTGGAACAGCCTTTCTGCTGCCCAGAGAGAGCTCAGTAACACACACTTTAGTATTAATCAGTCATTAAATCTGAGTAAAGCAGGGATAAGTTAAATATTTGATAATAAATAATCAGTATTAAAAAAAAATCCACTCCAAGTATTTTTTCAGTACTGTTACAGCATACATTTGTTGTAAGGAATAAATATTAAATAGTGCATCAAAAGCAGAAAAATTAAACAGGAAACAATAGGTAATAAAGTCTAAACAAGTACTATCAGAAATAAGACTTTTTTTTTTTAATAGCATTGCTAATGGTGTAGGGTAAGAAACGCTTTGTTTGGATGAAAATCTGAAAAAAAGAAATTGCCTTTATTTAGCAGTTCATCCTTCACAAATGATAGACATTTCGGTTGAAATAAAATTATGCTCCAGTCAGTTCCTCTCAGGAATGCCAAGACCCTTTAGAACACTGATATTTTTAATGCTGAAATACTGCAGGCTATTTCCTATGTTCCACAGATGCTTACTTTGTATCCTATGACAAGGAAAATACTGAACAATGTCAGCAGTTGGGGAATCATTTCCAAAAGACTAATTCCTCTTTGAGTAATTCCACTATTACTCAATACACAGTTCCCTGGCAGTACAGTACAATTCCCTGGCGTCTCTGAGGGAGGAATGTGACACTTTATATTTTATATTAGATAGCATGTATATTTTAAACATCCCCTGATTCTGTTCCAGTTCACATTTTAGACTAATAAGGCTGGAAGGAATTCAAATTTTACTTTGGTTTTTGCCCTCTATGTGGTCCTTTCCTTAGACCAATCAGGTTGGTGTTACTTTCTGGTTCTCATGTATTACTCAGGGTCAAATCAAGAGAAGGTTTGCCTAAAACAAAGACAAAACCACTGAAGTCTTCCTTTAGGCACTGTACTGATGCTTAAGGGTTTGGTTCTCCTCTGCTGCAGATTTTTTTGTGATGTTGGGTTAGACCCACAAAGAAATTCAGGCTATCTTTCATGTATATGTAAACCAGGTTTCCTGCCAAGAAAAGCATTTGTCATTCTGATTCCCAGTCACTGGTACTTCTGTTACCCCCCTTTGCTGTGTCTTGTGACTTTACTAGTCTGGAGACCCATCCCGCTTACCACACAAAGCCATTGAGTGGTTCATGGAGGAAAAACAAGTGGCCATGGTTTTCTAAGTGAATCTAAACAGTCTTAAATACTTGAAGTGAATGTGAAGTGTAAGCAGTCATCAGTCTTAGAATCATAGAATAGTTTCGTTGGAAGGGACCTTCAAAGCCCATCTAGTCCAACTCCAATGCCATGATCAGGGACATCTTCAACTAGATCAGGTTGCTCAGAGCCCCGTCCAGCCTGGCCTTGTGTGTCTCCAGGGATGGGGCATCTATCACCTCTCCGGGCAACCTGGGCCAGTGTTTTACCACCCTCCTTGTAAAAGACTTCTTCCTCATGTCTAGCCTGAATCTCCCTTCCTTTAGTTTAAAACCATTAACACTTGTCCTATTGTAACAAGCCCTGCTAAAAACTCCATCCCCATCTTTCTTATAGGCCCCTTTTTAGGGGCCCGCACTAACCTTTCCCCAGATTCTTCTCTTCTCCAGGCTGAACAACCCCAGCTCTCTCACCCTGTCCTCACAGCAGAGCTGTTCCAGCCCTCTGATCATTTCTGTGGCCTCCTCTGTCCCCTCTCCAACAGGTCCTTGTCTGTCCTGTGCTGAGGGCTCCAGAGCTGGATGCAGTGCTCCAGGTGGGGTCTCAGCAGAGCACACACAGCACACAGAGCAGGCCTGCACCAGGCCTGCGCACATCTCTTGCCAGTCAGGAAGCATGAGCTGAGCTCCACGCGAAACAGAGAAAGTGGTGCTTCTCTCTAGTTATCTCAGGCTTTGCTCTTCCTGGCTTTGTAGCAGTAGCTCCTCCTGACTGTTTCCTTGCTTTTGCTATGCTGTAAGAGTCAGAGAGCTATAGAAGTGTATGCCCAGGCAGAGAAAGGGTCAGAAGCTTAGGTTTTCCATATCATGGTTGAGTGGTCTATTATAATGTAGCTGCTGTATAAAAGAGCTTCTTCCATTTCCAAGTCTTGCTAAAAGAAAATAGTGATCTCTCTTCAGCCTTGGAAATAATTCAGGCATTAACTACAAGAAAATAGTTCAGGCACCAAGCACAGGAAAAGGTGTCTAGACTGTGAATCTCAAGCAGAAAGGGCCATCTCAACTCTGAAGTGAGAGCACCCTTATTGACACTTTTTGGTGTCTTCCCACTGCATTTGTCGGCACTTGAGAATCCTCTTCCTTGAGATAAATTTGTCTCTCATGCACTGTAAAGAGAGACCTGAACTATCTAAAACAGCTTGAAGATTTTGCTCCAGAAGCCAAATTCTAAAAGCTAGATATTGAAAAGCTGACCGTAATTACCCTTGTCTTCCTCTCTCGGTAAATGTCTTGTTTTTCAGGGTATGTTCTTTTATCACAGACTATTTAATAACTACCATGACACAAACTTGTTTTCCTGTTGTTTCTTGCTTCAGCATGTTCCTAAAGAGTGAGAGATGGTCTTCCATATTTGTGTCAAAGATCAGGCAAGTCTTTCATGGCTCTTAACTACAGATTTTGACTTTGTAGCTGTAGCACTAGAGCTCCACTTTTAACTCTGAAAAATACATTTCTTAGTCTCTTAAGATAAACCAAGATGACTGCTGGTGAAACAGCAAGATCTTTGATTCCAGTATAATATTTATTGTTGATCTTAGCATAAAACCATATAGCTGTGGACTTGGAGACAGATGAAATCATCTCTACAAATACTGAACAAAAATGTAGTCCTTGCCTTAGTGCACTGCCAGTGAGGATGATATAAGCACACCGTGCAGACTGACTGATTAGCATAGTAAAGAAACCAAGAAAACTGCCCTGTCAGCATGCTCTGACTTAACACAGTTGCCCTATCCTAAGCCTGGATAAAGCACAGAGAGCTGACAATCAGCCTAGTAAAAACAATTGGTTAAGGAAACAGATTTAGACTTTTTGCAAAAGTGGCCATTCAAGACAGAATACTGCTGAGCCTGTGTGGTTGTGGTGGCTCCTGATCAACGCGATAGAGGTCAGTGCTCTCGAAAGTTTGCTCACAGGAAGAAAATGACAGGAGTGATTCAGCCTATTAAAAACCTCATGGACTGTGAGGAAGATGGACTTGAAATCCTTCACAGAGTGGCAGGTGCAGGCACACAGGCAACAGGAAGAAATATAAGAAACATAAACAAGGAATATAAAAAATAAGGCAACAGAAGAAATATTCCATCTATCCAGGCTATAGTGTCAGCACTTTGAGGGAACAGAACTCGTCATAACTGACTACATGAAAAAAGATCACTCGCCAATTAGGAGCCAACTTACAAATACATCAAACATATGAGACTCCAGAACAGATGTCTAAAGATGGCAATCATGCCAGTGTGTTGGCAGTCGTCCTGTATTCCAACAGGGGAGCTTAATGGTCACAACAAACACGAGCTCTCTGTTTACCTCTGGAGTATGAATGATTACAATTGCTTGAAATGTCTGCCTGTGGGAATTAAAGTACAAGAAGGAAATAAGGGTTGGACTCCTATTGAGGTGGTAAGACACTTGTGTATGATGACCTTTTCGAGGCTGAACAGGACAGAAAAAAAAAAAAAACCAACCCCACAAAAAAAGCCAAACAGCCAGAGCTCAGGCTTAAGCTTCAGCTGTTTGTAATGAGTAGCAGAACAACTTCTATAGTATCTTTATACGCCAAACCAGGAGCAGAGACACTGCGGGACTTGTGCAGGAGGAATCGGGAAGGTCATAGCAGAATTATGTATCGTTCCTAAATCCTACTGCTGCACTAGATGTACAAGATGATTCTTTTTGTTGGCTTTGTCAGTGAATGCCACAGTGCCAAGCATTGGGCTGACAGTAGCACTCCCACCTCCTCTCTGGCTACGCGCGAATACATGTCCACATATCCTATTTTTTTTTTTCTTTTCTTGACTGCGTGGTTTGAGAGTATTCCCCCTCTGCAGGGATGCAGAGGTACATTTACGGCAGGAGCCTGGAGCTGCCGGATGGGGTTGTCATCCCGGCCCAATTCAGGCAGCGCCAGAGGGGGCGGCGGGGGAACATCCGCACGTTTTGCCTGTAGCTGCAGCCCGGAGCCGAGCACTTGGCCTCTCTGATCGCGCCCCCGACACGCACACGAGCTGGAAAATCCACCCCCTCCCCGGCACAG